>JAMZAV010000993.1:0-223538 GCA_024449915.1 Sweltsa coloradensis
ATCAATCAAAAATAAGGACTGCGAGATAATTGACCAGAAAACCGCTGCACCTATCCTCCATGCCACAATTTCACCCAGATTGTTCTTGGCGAAACAGTTCGGGTTCAGCCGAGAGTTCGCCTTGGGTCTAGTTTCTAGTTCCTCCATGATGCAAGTTAGGTTAGGATCACTTGAAGCACCGAAGACAATCTGGAAAAGATAACCAATAGCCTAGGCCTAGGCCTATGAATTTAAATGCAACATTAATGCATGAAACATCCAATGCAGTTGTTTAGAAGTTTAACTAACCTGGATAAAGTTCTCTGATGTTCTCCAAAACCAAAACTAAAATAACAACAGCCACCAAAGCGTCGTTTGCACCACCGTTGCAGCTGGTTGCAGCACTCTCTTCTCGCCGCGCCGCCCCGCCAACCATGCCGGATGCCGCCAACAAGCCGCCAACTCAAAAGTGTATAAAACGAAAAACACTAGAAAACGTACATCATCATTTACATTACAAAATACAAATCAACCGATTAATAATTCTGAAAATAAAATATTCATATTAATCTCTTTCAAATTATAAATGAGTAGGTCCTAGGTCAGTAGCAAAAATATCAAAACAATGCTAGGGCCTAGGCCTACACAAAATGTTTATTTGAGGTATAGTTGGTGTTATTGTAGCATCCCACCAGCTGCACCTGGCACATGGCGAGGCTGACTGGTGTCAATCACAGTGACAATTTACTTACATTTAAATTAACTTGAGATAAAGCTTGAGAATGGCTCGGTGTCCTAAGCCAGAAGACTTGGCGAACAGCGTTTTACCAACGGAGACTCGCACAGAAGACACAGATAAGAGATTAAAGGTTGTTGAATTTGTTGGTTAGTTAGGGCCCCTATCATAGGCCTAGGGTATCTTCTTCCTCTGTCAGTCGGTGGCAGGTTTCTTCTTCTTCATCTTCCACTCCTCTATATCCCTCAGCTTTTATAATCCCTCGCTCTAGCTCTCTAGCCCTATGCCCATTAGCCTTGTTTACATGGAGGACTGAGGACCTAACCGAATAGTGTTCTTCGCCGTTCTTGGTCTCATTACTTGGTCTTGTTCTTATTCTTGGTCTGATTCCTGGTCTTGTTACTAGATTGCTTCATGCATTTTATCTTTTATTTATTTATGCAATTTATCGGACGTATCGTAAACAGCCGCCATGTTCTATTACTAAGAACGAGATCAGGTGTCCTTTTCCGATTCTTGTTCTCATTCCCAGATTTCGGCGAGTCTCGATCGTGCGCTCGACTATTCGGATGCTACTAGCTACGTCACGGATGTCATGACGTGTAACGATGACGTAAAACGAGAATAAGACCAGGGAATGAACGCGTTTTGTCACTATTCGGATAGCTCCTGAGTACGGAGTTGAGTACGGTTTTTGGTCTCTGTAGGCCTACCTCATGTAAACGGCCACGTCTATACGTCCGACAAGATGTCGGGCGTACAGCTGAGTTTGTGCTATACGTCCGACGGCGGACGGCCAAGGAGCGCATAACTTGATGATTTCGGGTGCGCTCTTATCGATTATATCCTAGAACTAGCGCGGCGTAGGCCTACTACAACTAGGCGGAAAGTTCGACTAACCTAACGAAAGTACACAGACAACTTAATTACGTCCACAAGCTCGGCGGGCGTTGGTGGGGGGGGGGGTGGTTGCTTGCCCGTCCGACCCGTCGGACGTATAGACACTCCGCATGTAAACACATGAAATCAGGTACCGAACCGCTTGGGTTCGGTCTGACGAAATGGTGCGACCGAACCAAAATAATAGGCCTACCGTACTGAGTACTCACATGTAAACAGCTTTCTGAGAGGGAACCGAACTGAAAAACATGCAGCCTAATTGCAAATGTCAATAAATAAGTTTTAAAATTTTGAACCTTTTAGGCCTATAACTTCTGTTCATTGAGCTCCAACTTCAAATGTAGCCGATCATCCACGCCTAGCCTAGGCCTTCAATCCTACCCGTATCTATGAAAATGACATGAAAGTAAAGTTGTGTAACAGTTTTGAGCAATCGCTATAAGATGGCGTTGATGCTGCACCGAACGTCAGTTCAGTTCTAGTTGGGTACTCGACATATATAAACGCTTCAAGGACATTGGAACCGTACTTAAATTTCAGTAGGCCTACAGTAGGCTACAGGACCCAGTCCTCCATGTAAACAAGGCTAATAGCCTTGTTTGCTGCTTGCTGCTGCTAAACTGCTGGATGTATAGGCTAATAATCTGTAAGTTTTGGTGTAGTTTATCAATACCGGTACCTATTATTTAATACTAGGAAAACGCTTAAGTCCCGTCACGTTGATGGATGAGCTTTTTTGTAAGTTTTTAGTTTGCGTGGGATCTAGGCCTATTTACTTATCAAGTGCCTTTTGAACGCATTGTTGGTGATTGTTCTCATGTTTCTATTGTTACTTGTAAATTGTTAAATAAAATTATAAACCTAAAAAAACTCATATTAAAACCTTTATTCTATGGATTCTGGCTAACTTTTTCAATTTTTTCTTTCAAAAAGCAATACATCACCATTACCTTAATGTCCATGTGAAATATGAACGTTGTAGCCCCACCCGTTTGGTCAGAATCGGCCCAAATGTCACGAAAATATTGCACTAAAAATCGAAAAAAATTGTAAAAGTACGATATTCATGAGAAATATTTCTTTGATTGTAGGCTACCCAAAAACAATACACCTCTAAGTTCAGAGATTTCGAAGGTCCCCTCCAATTTTCATCAAGATCGGATAGGCCTATGCCGTTTGCCTGGTAGAGAGTTAACAAACAGACAGAAAAAAAAGAAAAAAAGAAAAAAAAACACCCGAGCTAAATTTTTTGGGGGTCAGTGAAATTGAAGTCTTCGCTTTGCTCATCCAATCAAGTAGGTAGGCCTATTTACTACACACATCCTCCCCAGCCGTCTTTTATACAGAACCGTAGCCTTTCAAGCCTGGCATAGCCCAGCAGTTTAGTTTAGGGTTTGGAAAGTTTTTTGATATTAATTTGCTTTTTACTTTGGCTTGCCTATTTCTTACATCTGGACCCACAAACCACAAAACAATTTTTGGGAACTCCATCAAAATCCATAATTTGCAGTCCTAAAAATTTGTGAGTGTTTGTACCTCATAGCCTACCAAACTATTCTGCTAAATTTCATCAAAATCCCAGTCGATGTTCAGTTTTTGGTGTGGTTGACTTGATATGGAACAGCCCATTTTTTTCTAAGCCCTAGATCTGGTAGGCCTATTTAACTCGTTACCCAATGCTCACATCACTGTGTATTTAAGATGCAAGAAGGTTAGCTCCAAAATTTGATGAGAGATTCAAATCAGTAGGGCTAAGCCTAGGCCTAGACCTTGCAATCTTACCTCGTAGGCCTAGGTACTTCATTCGGACTGTGTTTTTGCGTTGCCTACATTTTATAGTACGTACCGGTAGGCTTAGTATATGCATTTCAAAAGATGTTCTATAATGGCATATTTACATGAAGACCAAGTTTAATTAAGAGTTTTAGGCGTAGGCCTACCGGTAGGCCTATATTAAAATTCAATATTGCATACATTTTAAACATCAATCAAGCCCAATGAAGTGGAGTGGCAATGCAGCGTAAGATATGGCTCTATCTCTCGTCTAACAATCACTTTGGCATTTGATTTTCCTGCTGTGAAAACATTAATAACGCTTATAAAAGTCCCAGTACTAGCTGAAAGTTGCACTAATAATAATGGCAGGAAAAACGAGCCATTATGTCACTATCAGCTCTTGTTGCAATAAGGTGATGCCAAACAGTGATATTAAATTTAATCTAAAATGCGGTTGGTGGTTTATTCATTGATCGAAAGACATTTAACAGCTTTGCGCATTGGTCAACAATGCTCTAGCCAGCGTGCTCTAGACCCAGATCTTGGAGTCATGTGCTGTTTGCGGAAGAAATTACATCCTACAAACTTTGAGCCTCAATAGAATTTAAAATATTTAAGTTTTAAATTGGTTTTAATTGCAGTAATGGTGTTTTTAAGTGGTTTTCTATCCATTTCTTACACCCACGTCAATATTTGGACTTGGTGCACATTCCCTATTGAGAAAATACTAAATTAGTCTGTAAAATAAGAAGTATTCATTAATAGGACTAGGCCTATGGCTATTATTATTTATCACTCAATAAAATACTCAATAACTCAATAAGAAGCTAAGCACAGCATGTTTCAGCATAAAAATCCTAATGAGACAGTGCACTGTGAAAACGGTGAAAACTGCATACTTTGCTCTTCTCCAGTCCCATCTCCAATACGGAGTTCTGTTTTGGGGTGGTGCCACCGATAGTATAAGGGTGTTTCGACTTCAAAAGCGAGCGATCCGATACATAGCTGCACTACAACCAACAGAATCTTGTCGAGCAGCCTTCAAAACTCTTGGTATCATGACACTTCCTGGTATTCATATTAAGGCCTTGGCCCTGTTCATTAGGGACAATCCCTTGCTGACGGTCACAGGAGCCGACGTTCATAACCATGATACAAGAACTGCAGGGAAAATATTCGTTGAGCGGCACAGGCTAAAGAAGCTGGACAAAACCCCACTCCACTTGGGTGTAAAAGTAACAAACTGTCTTCCAAGAGAGATCACACAGGCTCCGACGCGAGATGCTTTCAAGCGAAAGCTGAACGATTTTCTTGTTGACAAGGTCTTCTATAGTACCACTGACTTTATTTCAACATATTCTTAACAAACTTTTAAAAATTGACTTATTTTCAATATTCGGAAGCCTTGAGTGCTACCATATGAATCTGTATGAAATGCTTTTGAATGAATAAATAAATAAATAAATAAATAAATATACTCAATAAACATTCAACATTTGAAATAGGCCTAAGCAACATTCTAGTTTTTGTTGGATTAGGCCTACCTACACATTAAGTGCGGCGCACAATTGGCATAGCATAAGCGTAGCGCAACACAAGCACAACATAAGCGCAACACAAGGAAAAATGCGCGCACAATTGTCATAACGGAAGCGAGGCGTAAAGAAACTACAAGGCTGTGCAAAGTTTTAGAAGGCTCGTAATCAGATGACTGCACGTCAACTTTGCGTTTGACATTTCGTCTTTGCATTTGCAGTAGCCTATTATCATAGAGATGCGGATATTGGCTAACGTACATAATTAACAGCTCGTCGCTATAGACGTCGACTCAACTTCATACTCGATAATATCGTCGTCTTCTGTGAGTTCGCCCTTGATTAATAATTTGACACTGACACAAACATCAATAGTTGTGAATTTGATTTAACTGAAAATGGGCGTTTGTGTTGAGTCTTGTTGTTTCTGGATTTCTATTGGTCAATCATAACTGAACTCAAGCGCAAGAAATATAAAATATAACCATCTCTTGTGCTGTGCTTCCGCGCCTACGCTATGCATACGTGAATTGTGTGTTCAAGCAGCCAGGTACACTTGTTTATATTTCTTGCGTTGTGCTTGCGTTGCGCTACGCTTATGCTATGCCAATTGTGCGCAGCACTTAAAGAGCACTACGCAAGAAATATAAACAAGTGCACCTGGCTGCATGAACACACAATTCACGTATGCATAGCATAGGCGCGGAAGCACAGCGCAAGAGATGGTTATATTTTATATTTCTTATGCTTGCGCTTGCGTTCAGTTATGATTGACCAATAGGGATCCAGAAACAACAAGACTCAACACAAACACCCATTTGTAGTTAAACCAAATTCACAACTATTGATGTTTGTGTCAGTGTCAAATTATTAATCACGGACGAACTCACAGAAGACGACGTTGTTATCAAGTATGAAGTTGAGTCGACGTCTAGCGACGAGCTTTTAATTATGTATGTTAAGCAATATCTCTATGATAATACTGCAAATGGTTTCAAAGACGAAATGTCAAACGCAAAGTTGACGTGCAGTCATCTGATCACGAACCTTCTAAAACTTTACACAGCCTTGTAGTTTCTTTACGCCACGCTTCCGTTATGACAATTGTGCACGCCTACATTCCTTGTGTTGCGCTTATGTTGCGCTTGCGTTGTGCTACGCTTATGCTATGCCAATTGTGCGCCGCACTTTAGGCTCTGGGTAGTAGCTCTGTAATAAAATGTTGTAGGGCCTAGGATAGGCTATGGCAAAGCAGATGCTGTAGTAATATTTATATTTACTTCTTTATTCTCAGATTTTGTGCATACATGGATACCGGCAAAATGCAGATTTATTTAAACAAAAGCTTGGAGCCTTTAGAAAAATGTTAAAAAAGTACGCAAAGTTCTACTTTGTGACGGCGCCACACTTAGTTCTTCCTTTTGATCCAAGTTTGGACACCCCTGCAAATGGAGAAGCAGCTACTATGGGTACAGTAATCCAGCAATCATTTTGATTTATTATTACATTGAATGAATTTCATTATCAGATCAGAAACCAAGCATCTGAGGTGGCTCATATGATTGGGTATTAGTTTCTAAGCGCATGACTTAATAACCCATTGGAGTACTTGACGAGTCATACTCATCCCTTTTTAGAAAAAGGTTTTTAGGGGAGCCCAAAATAACATTTTTTTTACAAATAAATGGTGTGAATTAAATAAATAATAATAATAATATGATCTTTATTAGCAATTTTGCTGAGTTTACATTCAGGTTTACTCTTAATATTATGTGTCTTAGTCTAGAAAAGAAAAAATAGTAAATTACAATTATTTTTTATGTTTACTGAGTTGTATTTTGAATTCCCTTACTGATTTTGAGTTTTTTATACTAACAGATAACTTATTATACTCTCTAAATCCTCTATAAAATATTGTGTTTTGGGCCCTTGCCCTATCTCTTCTGTCAATGAACAAATCACATCTGCCTCTAGTATTATGGCCATTTACATCACTGTTATATTTAACATTTTCACACATATACCCTGGCTGTAATCCATTGACAATCTTATAAATAAATACCATAGTGTTGATCCAGATATGCTCTTCTATACACATAAAATTTAGAGTACTTAACATAAGATTTATACTAGTATATCTTCCTACTCCTATAATTATTCTCATGACTCTGTTTTGAATTATTTGCATTTTTTGTAAATCAGTCTTATTAGCTAGAAACAGGATAGTTGAGCAGAACTCTAAATGCGGGAGGACAATTGTTTTGTACACCAGGCATTTTGTCCATGATGACAGGGAACTGCCAACCCGAGCCATGAAGCCCACTTTCTTTGCCATCTTCTCACATATGTAGGGCTACTGGAAATGTTTGTTGAAATTTAAATTTTTGTCTATTATAATACCTAAATATTTATACTTGGAAACTTCCTCTAGTGTGCATCCCTATATTTTAACATCTAGGCCTAGGGGTATCCCAGTAGGTGTTTCATTAGTCTCAAATTCTCGTTTACTTCTCACTATCATGTATTTAGATTTTTCTATATTTAGCTTTAATCTGTTAGTTTTTAGCCATTCATTTATATTTTCCAGCTCCTCATTCATGATTTCTATTAGTCTATGTACATCTTTCCCAATTAGATAAAGTAATGTGTCATCAGCATAAAGGTTTACTGATAGCTTCACTGCACAGCCTATAATGTCATTTATAAATAGAATAAATAGAAGCGGACCCAATATCGATCCTTGAGGCACCCCATGGTTATTTTCTATATTTTCTGATGTGTAACCACCATATTTTGTTTTTTGAGTCCTGTTTGTCAGATATTCCTTTAACCATTTTAAAACAGTTCCACTAAAACCATATATCTGTTCGAGTTTAGCTAGTAGAATATCCCTGTCGATTGTCTCGAAAGCTCTTTTTAGATCTAGGAATACGGCAAGTACTATGTCATTTGGTGTGTGACGTACTGTGTCCCGTAACAACATCCTTGAAAAGCTTTGCAAAATAGAATTTACAACTATTAATTTAAACGTAATAGTTCATCCAAATTCTTTTTTTAAAATTAATTTTAACAAAATGGTCATGCAAATTCTATTTTGCCATTCCAGATTAACCAAATTGAGAAATAAACATATAACTGTTCTAATAGGAAAACTAAACTCAGCATGCTACTCAATTAGCCTAGATTGATAAGAAATTCAACAAAATATGAGTGCATCTAAAGTAGTTTTTTATGCACTCTTTGAAAGCCTATTAAGATATGGAACATAAATTTGGGGACATTCCACACAACATGACAAGGTATTTAAAATACAAAAACGTGCAATCAGAAACATTGTAAAGGCGCATCCAAGAACTCACACACAACCTTTATTTAAAAATCTAAAAATTCTTACCTTATACTGTATATTAATTCTTAAATCAGTATTATTTGTAAAAAAAAACTTTCATTCACTGGACAAAAATCACACATACCACTCACACCATACAAGACAACATAATGACGTCCATACACAACACCATAATACTACATTAGCCCAATACAATTCCAACTATATGAAATTTAAACTTTTTAATAAACTTCCCAAAGAGATAAAAAATACAACAACCATTACAAATTTTAAATA
The DNA here is from genome assembly GCA_024449915.1 of Sweltsa coloradensis. NCBI lineage: Eukaryota > Metazoa > Arthropoda > Insecta > Plecoptera > Chloroperlidae > Sweltsa > Sweltsa coloradensis. Next base: position 8,552 of record JAMZAV010000993.1, read on the forward strand.
TAAAGTAGAAAAATTCTTAAAAGATTAAGCCTACTACTCGATAAGGGAATGTCTAGAGGACAACCTGTAGCTAAGTATTCCTAGAAGCAATAGGCCTATTGCCAGATTTTTTTTATGTATACTAACATTTTATTCTTACTACAGCATTTGCACATTGTAAATATTCATAATGTAGAAAGCATGTAATATGGGTGACAAACCATTAGGGTATGTATTTAAACTGACTTGCAAGTGCTATTTTTATGTTACTTAAAAATGCATATAGTAATATGTATCTTGTTTTAATTGGGTCTAATTATCTACATGAATTATGTAAATATCTATGACAATACCAATAAATATCATTGGATGAGCGTAGCGAGCGAAGCGAAGATTCCATTTCACTACACTGGAGAAAAAAATCCGGAATGTTTTTTTTTTTCTTTCTTTCTTTCTGTATTTTTGTCTGTTTGTTAGCACGATTCCGGCAAAACCGATACTCCGATTGCGATGAAATTTCATGGAGGCCTTCGAAATCTCTGAACTTAGAACTGCCACGTTTTTGAGCGCAATCGGGAAATTTTTTCTCATAAAAAAACGCAATTTTACGATTTTTTTCGATTTTTAAAAACTTTCTTCGACTTATAACACCTACATGCTTTAACCGATTGTAATGATTTTTTCACAGAACCTTAATTTCATGAATTAAGATATTCGTGCGAAATTTGAGCGTAATCGAAAAATTATTTCTCATGAAAATCGAAATTTTACGGGTTTTTTCTTTTTTAAAACAATTCTTTGACTTATTACACCTACATGCTTTATCCTATTGTAATTATTTTTTCACAGAACCTTAATTTCATGAATTAATATATTTGTGTTAAATTTGAGCGCAATCGATATTTATTTCTTATGAAAATTGCAATTTTACGATTTTTTAATTTGATAAAAATTACGATTAATTAAAAAAATTAAGTTATTTTTTATTTAATTTAATTTAATTAAAAAAAAATCTTCGACTAAGTAATGATTTTTTCACAGAACAACAGAAAATCCGCGTAACACATGGCAGCTCAATGCACCAATTACGCTCATCCAACAACGCGGCGGGACTTAAGCGTTTTCCTAGTATCATTATACCGCTGGTTAGAGCAGATGGAGGGTTCGAGAGCTAGTGTAACGGCTTTGTTTTCCTCGACGTCTGCTCGGCAGTCTGGGTTAGTGAAGGAACCTATATGACTGTCAAGGTTACACCGTCCTTTCGGATGGGATATTAAGCCGTTGGTCCCCTTGGTACTTTTCAAAAGGAGTAGACTACGTGCCGGTATCGAGTTTCCCCTCCTCCCTTCTGTTCATACTTCATTCTCATCTGTCACCACTCATCGTCTTGAAGAGCCAAAGTGCATTAATATGAGACGTTAAGCAATATCCAATCATTCAATGAATAACTGTTTGTTTTGTTGTTAGGCCTACTTTGTTTTTCTTCGTACCGTAATGCCTTGTCTTGTCTTATATTTGTCATTTTTGTAGTTTTTTAATTTTAATTTCTTGTTTTCTGAGGATAGCCCACACAGTTGGGCTGAAACGTCAAAATCAATAAAAGCATATATATTCGATGCGGCGAAATGTCCCGACTAATTAATTAACTGTGTTTATTTTTTACTGGGCTGCGGGTAAATGAATAACTATTTACAACACTACTAGGTAATGTTTTGTAATTTAGTTGTAATTTTAATTAAGCTTTATTAGTGCATGATTGTATAGTTCTGTGAATGCTATGTCTAGTTTTGCTGCTTAAATGTTGGGTGTTACTGTTATTTTAGTTTTAACCTTAAAAAGGGGGTGCTGAGCTTGGCTCAACTCAAATGCGTGCACTTTTCAGGTGTTGATGATTTCTGCTGAACAGTTGGTAATATTATTACAAAAAAAAAGATAAAAAAAACATCCATTGCGAGATATAGGCCCTAGTAAACCTAGCCTAAAATGTGAAAAAAAAGTGAAATCCAAAATATGAATTTCAATTTAGGAAATTCCATCAAACTGCTTATCTTACGATTTACAAAATTAACCTGGGCATTCACATTGATTTAAACGTTGATATCCAGTATGAAAATTTGCATTAAACAATCTGTACACTTGGAATAAATTCCCGAAGTTGACCAAAATTGAGTAAATTACGGAGATTTCACGAATTTATTATTCAAAATCAATGAATTAATTTAGGAATACGCGTACTGGATCTCATAGATTGATTCTTTATTAACGTGCCTTTTCATCAATTAATTTTGATATCCGCATCTATCTGTTCTCAAATGTAGATAGGCCCTATGCAATGAGTGTTTTAACACCCTTGGTCCCAATATTTGTAACTTATGTCAATGTGTTTAAAGTTCCTCTAACTAAAAACGGAATGCCTCATTTTATTTTTTAAAGTTCCTTCCCAACACTGGTAAATAAATGGTAAATAATGGAAAACAGGCTAACAAATACCAATGAAGCTATTGTACCTATTTATTTTTGTTTATTTTAGTGAGTGGCACTTTGTATTAAGTGATCTATAGTGGGAGTTGTGGATACACCCTGGTGCACTTCTGCAACCTGAGGCAGGCCTATGCTAACTATTACTTAGTTGCTCATTTGCATTATTTTTACAGAACACTACGGCTGGTGGTTTACTAATGACGACATGTCGTTCAATGCTAGAACAGAAACGGATATCTGTATAGGCTTTCAAAAGAGTTGGGCTCACATTGCAAAATTATCAAAAGAAGAAGGGCCATTTGATGGCCTGATGGGATTCTCTCAAGGTGCATGCATGGTTGGAGTTCTCAGTGGAATGCAACAGCGAGAATGTAAGTTGAGTTTACCTGCACTAATATTAAGCATTGGGAATTGATATAGTATGACCATGCGTCCCGGATCAACTGGGACAGTCTCTGTTATTAACACTAACTCCCGGCATCTGGAAGACAATAAAAACCAAGCAAATGTCCCGTAATCTAGATACACATGTCCGAGATCCCAGATTCATGGTGTATTCGTCTGGCTTCTCTACGCCGCACTATGTGTGGTGTTCATGCATAATAATAATATTACAAAAAATGTATTTTATGGTCTACCCACTCAGTCATAGCCCTATAACTGCTTTCCAGTGGGGGCCAACCCTGTAGGCTCTGATACCATTGACGAGTGAACAATGACCAACTAGAGACCGGCATATTTTAGTAAAAAAAAATCACTCAAGCAGGAGGACACTATTCCACCCGCGGACAGTGCCAGAATCAACATTGCTATTTCGGAACAACCTTAGAATTTATTAAATGCCTCGTTGCGAGGACGGCTCTCAAGTCACCATTTACACATTCCTAAGCCAAGAACTGTTTAACATAGGGCCTACATCCAAACCAGAAGTAAAAAACTCTGCTTAAAGTGGGAATTGAACCCTGTACCTTCTGCATTGGAAGCAGAGCCTCTAACCACATCACCAACATACGTATAAATGACTACTAGTGATTGAGAACTGCCAGTGCATTCAGTGCAGCCAGTTGAATGTGCTGATTAGGGCCGGTTTTAGGCGTCCGTGACGTCCGCAGCCCGGCACAATTCGACAGGCGGCGTCGCGACGTTTTACAAGGACATTTTTTAATTGATAGGAATAGATAATTATATTAATATAATTGCGAAATAAAAATATCATAAACCTGGGTATGAAATAATTTTAAGAAGCAGCGAATATTACACCGATTTGCTTTATGTTAAGTTAGAGGCAACGGCGTCAATGTCTACCATAATATGAACTCATTACTTGAATACCTGGTACTATATTTTGCGTGGTCTTAGTGGGACTAGCGATAAAAAGCGACGTTACATTATCAATTTTACTGTTCCCTAGATAAAAATTATCTTGCTTTGTTTTGCTCTCTACCAGCCAATCGACTACGTACTAAATAATTAATGTTATTTTCATGGAACCATCGAAATATCTTAACTTAAACAACCACGATTTTGAGTTCAAACTATTAAATATTTTAAATAGATATACTTTAACGCAATTTCAAGTCTTTTAAAATTTTCTTCCCTTATTCCGAAAATAAGGTTAAATTTAAGGGAAGCCTTCACATTCGTAATCAAAACCGCGGCTATGGTTTTTAGGGCACTAAAAGAAAATTAATATTTTGTCTTGAAAATTGCATTTTAAGTAGGTTAGCCTATATTTTGTAATACTCCACATGCACACTGATGCAGAAGTTTAAAAGAAGAAAGAAGTTTAACCTCCTCTCAGTTACGCCCGAGTTAACTCGTGATGTGCAGTTGTGCCCCCCGTGTTACGCCCGAGTATACTCGTCGCGCCAATGTCGCGCCACAATGTTTGAATTCAAGTGTAGTTTATTCAGTGCTCAATAGGGTTAGCGCGCTCTAGTTTCGTGTGGCATGTGCTTCAACCTGTCGGCAATACGTAGAACTATTTCGCCAACTACTGGAACCGGTCGATAACTTGTTTTTAGAAGTTTATTTCTACGCGAACCACTTGTAGTCAGCTGTAGTAGTAAACAGTGATGGCGCCCACGAGTGGCGAGAATTCGTGTTTACGGCGTGTTTCAGAAAGGGAAATCCGGGAAATTATTACCAATAGTGACTTGGAAAGTGATGGTGACTTTATTGTAAATACCAACAATAGTTTTAGTGATAGTGAAGAGGACAAGAGTGATAATCACGACAGTGACGGTGACAGTGCAAGCGACAATGATGTAGGGCCTAGGCTAGGTTTAGTTCAGGCGCGTCGTCAAAATAAAAGCATCTATCAACTTCATCTATCATCTATCATTCCAAGGTAAGCGAGCAGATTCATCAATATACTCTCATGAAACCCCCAAATAAATATATTGTTAATTTTTTATAATTTGTATTAGGCCTACATGCATGTTCACTGTGTAGGAACTAGTGAAATAGAGTAGGCAAGTCCTGAAACAATTTAGCCACAATTTCTTGCATTTTTTGATGAACCAGTGCAAATTTTGTAATTATCGTTTTGTTGGGGGGGGGGGGGGGGGGATATTTTTTCAAGGCATTTTCGTAGAGTACTCAAGCACATGCCACATTTTTTAAAAATAATTTTTAGATGAGAATTGTGGAAGTTATGTAATTTTTTTTGGGGGGGGGGAGAGGGCGGGGGGTGGGGTGATTTTTATCTTGGCATGTTCATAGTGTGTTCAAGTACTTGTCACAAATATTCTATAATTTTTGGATGTGAAATGTGGAAGTTATGAAATTACTAATTATCGATTACTTTTTTTGGGGGGGGGGGGGGGGGGCGCGAGGGGGGGGGGAGAATTTTTTCTATGCATGTTCATAATGTAGTCAAGTAGCCATGGGCGCCGGGAGGGGGGGGGCAAGGGGGGGCGCTTGCCCCCCCCTGGATTTCAGGAAAAATAAATTTTAAACTGGCGATATGCGTTTATTACATATAAATCAATGTATTCGTGAAACCGAAATTCAATTGAAAATTAATATTAATAATATTAATATATTTAATGATCTGATCGGGAGCGGAGTGTTGCTAGTTTTTTTTTTTTTTTTTGCTATTTCATCAAAGTTAGCGGTGCCGGTGCTGCCTTTGAATTTGGCGGTATTTTAAGTTGGTACTAGCGGCACAAGTGATAATTAGATGAAACTTAGCATGTCGTTTAGAGTTTAGTAAATAGACCCCCAGAACACGGTAGGCCTACAATAATTTATTCTTTATTTAAATAGAAATTTGCATTTTCCTTTTTGGGTGTAGTCAATCACGCCCGTTTTCCATTTATTTTATGTTATGTGATATTATGTGTATGATTTATTGAAATAAATAATAATAATGTAACAAGATATCGTTTCTATGATTTGTAGGCTAGTATATTATTAGTCGATGTAGACCTCTAAGAACGTGTTTATGTTTTATATTTTTATTCCACATTGCATTGCAACTGGAGAGAACTTACAAGTTGCAGTTTATGTAAAAAAAAGAAAATATGATCAAAACAGTCACATTCATTATAATTTTATGCAATTAAAATATAGCCTTTATTTTTAAAACGTGTGTTTCATTTTCAACTCATAACCCATTTTAGTAACCGTATAAAAGTTGAGACACAATGTTTTTTGTTTACTTTCTAGTATCTACTGCACAAAAATTACATAATTTCGGTATCGTATTCAGCCCACTACTTTTTTCTAAAACCCACCAAATGCATTCAAAACCTGATTTTCAAAATTTCGCCTGCGGCGCTATTGTGGGGGTCCGCCCCCAAACCCCCCGTGCTTGCCCAACGAAACTAAAATTGTGGTTGTTGCCCCCCCCTGCTAAAATTTCGGGCCGGGCGCCCATGCAAGTAGCCCTACATGTCACACATTTATTTTTTAAATTTTTGTATGAAATGTGAAAGTTATCTAATTATCGATTTGGGGGGGGGGGGGGGGGGGGGGGGTGTTTTTTGTTTAGTCATGGTTGTAGTGTAGTCAAGTACTCGTCACAAAAATTTTATAGTTTTTGGAAGAGAAATGTTGAAGTTATGAATTTTTAAAAATAAGGGTGTTTTTCTGCTAAAAATACCCCACACAGCAGGTGTAAGCACAGGTTGAAAACCCACAGTGAAGAGGTTATGTGTCCGCCAAAGAAAATCAGTTCTGTGACTCTTAGAGGGTATATAATGTAGTGTAGTCTCTGAATACGGATTTATTTATTTATTTATTTATTTTTAGAGTAATAATCTGCGATTGTAACCAAATGTTTGACAGGTTTTGTAAGTCTCCAGAAAATTTCGTCCCTATTGCAATATATTCATTGGTGCAGCAGAGAACTAACGAACAAATAAAATTGAATACAAGAGTGAATAAAATAATAATTATAAATACGATTTTGATCAGAAATGTTTATTTGATTGTACCCAAATTCATAGCATATCTACATAAGAAAGGTCCAATTATATTTATCAAGATCAGATTAGCCATTTTCCCAAAAGAGAGTGTAAAAGAAGTAAAAAAAAATGTACTCAAAATCTAGAAAAAAAATCGTGAATGTACGATTTTGAAACATTTGCAAATTTAGGCCGAAATTAGTAGCTCAACGCACTGCATCAATTCAATTCAATTCAATTTCAATAAATTTTATTCTTTTTAAAAAAAAATAACATTAAACCATTTACCATGCAATATTACAAATAACAAGACAAAAACCACTGCACATTAACATTCTAGAGAGAAAAAAAGAAGCCCACATAGGGTAACACCCTGTGTGTGGGCAGCGCAGTAGAAAATTAAATTTAAATTCTAATCAAGGAGACATGATGCATAAAAAAACATAATAATTAAGCGAGCGTTTCCATTTGACTCTGCCGGAAAAAATAGTCACTGTTTTTTTTTTTTGTTTGTTTGTATGTATGTCTCGCGATAACGTTCGAACGGAGGCTCGGATCGAGTTACAATTTTCACCATCCGCAAGCTTTGTTCTCGATTGAATGCAATCATTAGTTTTGTGGCAAAATCGTTCAAAAAGTTAAAAAGTTACATTAAAGTTAATCGAAAGTTTTTTTTCAAACTTCACCGCGACAAAAACTGAGATGGCCAAATCATTAAGAATGTCTGTCCGGTCACGAATATGTTAATTTATTTTGATCCGATAAGTAGTGTAGATGGAAATTACATTATAACAAAGTACGGTTACCATGGCAACGGAAAGTCGTGCAGCTTTTTTGGCTCATGATAGCGGTCGAACGGAGGCTCGGATCGAGTTGAAATTTTCACCATCCGCAAGCTTTGTTCTCGATTGAATGCCATTAGTTTTGTGGCAAAATCGTTCAAAAAGTTAAAAAGTTACATTAAAGTTAATCGAAAGTTTTTTTTTCAAACTCAACGGCGACAAAATCTGAGATAGCCAAATCATTTAGAATGTCCGTCCGGTCACGAATATGATAATTTTATTTTGATCCGATAAGTAGTGTAGATGGAAATTACATTATAACAAAAGTAACGTTGCCATGGCAACGAAAAGACGCGCAAAGTTTCTAATGCACTGCCACCTAGAAGTAATCAAAATACTTTCGAGGAAGCAGTCTATTATTTGTCAACAAAGAGTTTAAATAGTTTTCCCAAGGAGTCAAGGTCCTCTAGATGGCGGTGGATTTTAAAGTAAAGATTTAAACAGGGGTTTACCCAAATACCTTGGCAATAATAAATAATACTGGAAACGCGAACGTCGTAAATTTTTAAATTTAAAAAAATGTGCAATGTGGGTCTAGCTATAGCACGTGCTCGCTTATCAACGCGTCCAACTGAGCGTTTCCTAGTATAAGAAAACATAGTACTACAATACTGTAGCGAAGTTATAAGTACAAACTACAGAATATAAGCAAATCAAACGATACCTTTTATAACATTGATGAATAATATAGTATAAAGAAGCAGGACAAAGATGAAATACGTAAGCAAAGTATAAAAAAAAACACTAAGATTAACATTACAACTAAAAATAAAGTAAATCTTTACATAACTCTGCCATAGTTTAATAACCACCTGTGGACCTCACGCTTAAATCTTGGGCGATACTTTAGAGACCTGACGCTAATTGCAAACAAGCATTGAATTAGATTCAATGCCATAGCCTTTGCATTGAAGTTGATTTAAAATTCTGGGCCCAATGAACTCACCGTGCTGCTGTCCCTTTTGTTTAAACCTTCGTGGAGTTTCTAAAATGTACGCGTCTAAATTTTGGGTATTATGCAAGTGGATATCTTGGTTTTTGAAAATATGTATTAATGTAAATTTAATAAAGAGTTGCCTAACATCTAGTATCCTTAATTAACTTAACATGAATTCGGATTTTTCAGATCGTTGGTTTGATCATGGTTTGATTTAACCAACTTCGGCAAATGCTATCCTGACTGAAAGTTATCCTTAATTTGTCACGGCATAGGCACATGGGCGCACGGAGGGGGTGGGGGGGGGAGTGGAAACACTCCCCCCCCCCTGGACAAAGCACATGAATTTTAAAAAAAATATATTAATGTAGGCCTATCATTTAGTTGAAACTAAAATTAAAAAATTAAAAAGTAAGAAAATTGGAGGTAAAGTATTTTGAAGGTTTCGTTTTCGATTCCTTTTGGTGGTTTTCGAGTATCGACTGCACAAAAATTACGTAATTTTGGTATTGTATTCAGCCTACTACTTTTTTCCAAAACCCATCAAATGCATTCTAAAAACCTGATTTTCAAAATTTTCGCCTGCGGCGCTGTTGTTGGGGGGCTCTGCCCCCAACCCCCTGTGCTTGCCCAACGAATTGTAATTTTTGCTCCCACCCCCTGCTAAAATTCCAGCGGGCGCCCAAACGTAGGCACAATTTTTAGTGCCCGCGGACACTAGTAAATACCCTTAAAACGGACAACCCTAATATAATTTATCAGTTTTAAGCAAAACAGGCAATTTGGGGCCATTTTGACTTTGATTTTGGAAAACTCAAAATTGTTATTTCCGGGACATACGAGAAAATAAAAATATGCTTAACATTCAATTTTCAAATCCTCACACGAATCTAAAGCCCAAAATAGATTTTGTAAAACGATTTGGCATAAAAAAAATAAAAACAGTTGAAAATCATCCCCAAAATTTACTTTTCGACGGCCCTGTACGCCGCATCCACCACTGGCCAACTCGCCAACAAGTCTATTTCTACTAAAAAATATTCACCCTAACATAATTTATCAGTATTAACCAAAACGGGCAATTTGGGGCCATTTTGACTTTGGACAACTCAAAATTGTTATTTCCGGGACATACGAGAAAATAAAAATATGCTTAACATTCTATTTTTAAATCCTCACACGAATCTGAAGCCCAAAATAGATTTTTTCAAACGATTTGGCATAAAAAAGAAACAGATGAAAATCATCTCCAAAAATTACTTTTTGGACGGCCCTGTACGCCGCATCCACCACTGGCCAACTGACCACCAAGTAGATTTCTACTTACAAATATTCATCCTAACATAATTTATCAGTTTTTACCAAAACGGGCAATTTGGTAGCCTACCATTTTGACTTTGATTTTTGAAAACTCAAAAACGTTATTTCCGGTAATACAAGAAAATAAAAATGTGGATAAAATTCTATTTGTCATTCCTTACACGAAACAAAAGTCAAAAATAGATTCCGGTCAACGGTTTGGCCTTAAAAAAATAAAAACAGTTACAAAAACAGCACAATTGACCCTTTGGTCACCCCTGTACCCCGCACCCACCACTGGCCAACTGGCCAACAAGTGGATTTCTACTCCAAAATAACCACCCTAACATAATATATGGGTCTCCATTTCTCTGCAGGGGGGGGGGGGGGGAGGGTTTCACTAATGGTGGGTCCCGGTCTATAAGGTATAGGCCCCTAGGTTCTAATCAGTAACTTACGATTTTTGCTGACCCATCATATTAATTTGTTGGTGTATTGGAACAAGCAAACCATGCACATGACTAGGAATTCTTTTTAAAAACTTAATTTCTTGCCATACTAGCAGCTTGGCCAAAACCATTTAAACAAAACATCTTGACAAAATTTTAATTTAATGAAAATTCCATTCATTAGGGATTAGGAACAGTTCAATGCTCCACCTTTTTCACTGGCTGAACTTGATTGCCCTGGTTTGAGCTGAAAGGTACTAGATGAGTTACATATTGATGTGCATTTTTATAGTAGCGGGCACAAAATGTGGATGTGAATTTCATAAATAAAGTTATATTTACTATTTACGTATTCTTCCCTCTCCTTGCCTATGGCTGGATCTGTCCAGTACGAGTCGGCCCTCACCACACACCCCTAGGCTAGAGTGGCACATAATGACTTAAATGTTGGCACGCCCTCAATCCAAATCCACCAAAACAGAGAACTTAATGTGGAATTGCCCTTATCGTTTAAACTTCATCATGCTTCAAATAACTCTCAGCATAATCGCTCGTCTAAAAACATCTTTGGCGTTTTCCTTATATTATTGTTCAGTCTGTAAAAGGTGATGAATTGATGATTTTTTTTCCAGGGTTGGATTTCAACTTTAAATTTGCCATTATTGTCGCTGGTTTCAAATCTCTCAGCATGCCACATCGTGCCCATTATTCTGAAAGCATCCATTTACCAACGCTTCATGTCTTTGGAGACAATGACCAAGTTATTAGCAAAGGTAAGGGGCAGTTGAAGGTGAACTGTTAAAGTTTATCGGCAAATGCATATATTATACTGTAGGCCAATATGATATTCGCGGTACCATTTTAGTTTTCACTTGCCGAGAAGACGGAACAACATGTACGTAGATGTTGACACTTTATACATATCAATAGACTATTGGTATTAGCACAAGTTGACGTGTTAGGGAGGAATGCATTCTTAGTACGCATTCCTTTTTCAAGAACTTTAATGGGAATGTGCTCCTGTTCTTACATCAGGAACTTGTAACATGAAAAGTTACTATTTAGTGGGAACTTGGAACGAATTAAACGTTCCTTTATAAGTTCCTTTCGCCGTCGTAATCACATTGAATTCAAGTACCTGATATCGTAAACTATACAGCATCAAAATTATCTTGGGACTTCCGTCAAAAATGGTTCCACCCCCTTGTCAGATTCCGAGTGGTGGAAGTGGACGATTCATTGGGAAAACTTTTGGAAGTTTGTTCTATTTAATACATTAGTAAATAAATGTAATGATAAAGTAACTCGTAGTACATTTACTATTATTTAAAGCAGTTATTTTAAAAGGAATGTGAAAGGAGAAACGTCTCAGTTCTTTTTTAAGCAGAAGTAACTTACTTTTCAAAGTTCCTTTTCCTTTTAAAGCTGCAAATTGGTAACTAAAAACTAAATATTTAACCCATTTATACCAGGGGGCTATTTACTAACTTGTGCGACAATTGTCGTACAACTTTGTAAATACAATAACTCTTGTGATCACTTGTCAAACGACATTGACAACTTATTAAATAGAACTACAAGGTAACATTTAAGTCATTGGAATGCAGAAATGTTAAGACTAGCGCGCCAGGCATGACTTACTCTCTTTACAAAGTTGTCACTGTCGATCTACAACTGCCCAGGTGTCCATTATATAATGGACATTCATAATATCTATATTAGATATGTCTAACTATCTAATAATCCGTCTTAAAAACAAGAAACTCGTTTAAAAATTAAATAATTAGGGATGCACATCGATACTTTTTCATTATAGATTATCGAATTGGTAATGTCATTATCGAATCGATATTATCAATATTACCATTAAAAAATTCAAGCCCGTTCTGATATACTAGATGGAATCTCAAATGTGGTAAATGAAATTCAAAACAATACAATCTCATGCCACTCGCTGCCTCGTCCTGTCTGTGTTTTCTCTCTATCAGCTAAGTTTGCTCTCAAACATAAACCTCGAGTAAGACACTTTGTGACATATCTCTGTCTGCCCAAGCGAGAAATACGAATTATGTGTTTCAGGTCGTTTTCAGCCAATTATTGATATTTTAATCATCAATAATGACTTTTGATCATCGATTTTTGAGATTTATTTTGGTTATCGATCTATAATATCGATTATCGTGTGCATCCCTAAAAAAAAATAGTTGACCTACATGATTCTTTTTCTAGTAGCCTAGGCCTATTGCTGGTATTTGAGATCAGATAGGCCTACCTACTCAAAATGCAAAAAAAATCAGGAAATAAGTTACTCGTCGTTTTCAATATGCACTTCAGCACTTATATTACATTTTAACTTAAAATGTAGCTTTAATCCTAAGTTTTCCTAAATTCCTTTGGGCTAAATATCATGCTGAAAAATAGTTAAAATCTTAGAAAAAAATGTATTATTTTAATTGTTTGCTTTAAATTACCAAATGTATGCCTATTCTAATTTAATTTAGGTCTGAATAAGAACCAACAACAAAAACGAAAGGAATCCATAATTGCAAATAAAATTAAGCTACTCTCTGCAAGGTGTGCAGTCATGGGTCAGTTTGAGTTTATGTATTTATTTATAGTGTTTCAAAATTTAATAAAATTTAGTAATACGTAAATATAAAATAATAATTGAACAGACAGATGAGATGAAGTACCTTGGCGTGACTCTCGACAAAAAAATGACCGGCAAGATCCACTTTGAAAAGGCTGCAGAGAAGGGCCAAAAACGACTACGACTCCTTCAAAGGGTAGCCGGTGTGTCCTGGGGCGCAAAACTAGACACTCTGGCGCTGACCTACAAAACGTACATCAGACCAGCCATTGAGTACGGCACCGAAGTCTTTCCTGCCGCCGCCGCAACGCACGCCAGCCATGTCGACAGAGTCCAAAATCGAGCCCTTCGCCTCATAACGGGAGCAGGTGAAAACCACCCCAATTATCGCCATGGAGTGGTTCAGCCAAATTGAGCCTCTACAGCTAAGAAGAGAGCAGCGCGCTGTCCAACTGCACGAAAAACTGGCGCGCCTAAACCCCGACAAATGGCTCAACTACCCAACCTCAAAAGTCAAGGCGCACACTAACTTTGCTGAAACAGTCCACCAACTGAAGAGTAAAAACTGTCCTATCCTCCTAGAAGCACCACGTGCACCACTTGACGTACCACTCCCAGAGCTTCTGCCGGACAAGTCCAATCAGCTTGCCCCGGGGACCAAAATTGACGGCATCGAGAAGAAAGATGACCATGACCATAAAGAACTGAAAGAGCTTGCCGAGAAGCACCTGAAGAAGCACTTTCCTCTTCAAGAGTGGGTGCACATCTTCACAGACGGCTCCTATGACTCGGCTACAAACAGAACAGGTTACGGCATCCACTGCATCTTCTTTGAAGAAGCCACTCCAATGGGAGCTGGCGAAACATACTTCGACGCTGAGGTCGCAGCCATTGCCAGGGCGGCCGAAAAAATCGCCGAGACCCCCGCCTTCCCCCTCAACAAGACAAAATTTGTGATCCTAAGCGACAGCGTCTCAGCCATCCAATTTGTCTCTCAAGCAGCGAACCTCCATCCTAAATCGCTGCTTTTCAAAAACTCCCTTGTCGGCATCCGACAGCAAAACAAACTATTAGAGACTCAATGGATCCCCAGCCACTGCAAGATCATGGGGAATGAAAAGGCAGACTTCTTGGCCAAAAGTGCCACAAAAGCACCGCAACCACCAGCAGCGCCTCTCTCCTACCAAAATGTCAAAACTAAGATCAAGTCAACCACAAAAAGGATCTTCAGAAACACCACAGAAGAGACTTCACGACTAAAGAAAATGGTGGACCGAGATCAAAAAAGGGCCAGACAAAGACTGGTCGAGGAAGACGGCCACCGCCCATTTCCGGCTTGTAACCGGTCACGACGTCTTGCAGCACCACCTGCACCGCTTCAACATTACAAACGAACCGGCCACCTGCAATGCCATCCGAGGGCCGTTGCAACAATGAGGTGGAAGGAGAAGTGATTACTCAATAAAGAGATAGATAATATACAATATTTACAACACGGTTTAATTACACATTAAGACACACAACATATCAAATACCGTACGCTGCCTTACAAGGTCTGGATCCGACCTAAGCAAGCGCACCTTACCGACTGACTTCACAAGTTCACACACTTGGTCCCAACGCCTCTCAGTAGCGTCCCCAAGCCAACTCACCCTCGTCAGAATACGCCCCCTACCACATGGGCTAACTGGTCATGTGGCAATGGCGCAACTCTGACCACCCGCAACGCATCCCAGACACCCATATGTTTGGGGTGCATTGCATAACCCCCCCCTAAAAACAGGTGAACAACACAAAAAGACAATAACAATAAAGGAGACAACAATATGTACAAGTACACTAAATGAAAAGCCCCATCGTCTTAGGGAAGATTGGGAAATCAGTAGCTTACGTTATATATAGTTCAACGGTCTACCATAATCATACACTTTATATTACAACAATGTTCAATGAATATGTACCGAGGTACCCATGCAACCACAAGGAAACACCAATCCATCGACATTGCAACATAGTATACTCACAGGTTAAACATACATAATATATACACACATTCCCCGGTCACCATAGGACCACATCACTCCAAGAACACACAAATCAAATGACACCATCTGGATAAATCAATTCTATGTGATGTGTATACTCCCACACATTACCATTACGCCTGGTCTTTACACAAATATAACAAAATAAATTCCCAGGCAAAATTCTAATAAATAATAATAGTCTTGACAAAGGGTTCGACAACATTGCACTGTTCGATGTGTCCTGTAACCTTGTTTATATGTTCGCACTGGTTACACTACTTTGCACACTTATTACGTCATCCATTGTACCACCATTACAATATTTATTTACACTTAATCCTCCATTTTACCACCATTACAATATTTATTTACACTTAAACATCAACTTCCCACACGCTAATGACTTCAGTGTTAGTGACGTTAATCAGATGATGACCGGTTCGGTACGACCGTAGTCGATCGTAAGTTGTACCGATGGGCTGGTGGAGCCCGCGGTATGGGTGATGGGTTTCTATTGTTGCTTGTGTGAGCGGTAGGGTCGGCGGATACACTAGCCCATTCAGGTTGTGTAAAGTAGGGTGTGAGTTGATCAACATTGTTAGTTCCTATGCGTTTCCCCGAAACAGGGTCTACTATTTCATACACATTTTTGTTTATCTGTTTCTGCACACGCCAAGGCCCATCCCTCTTTTTTGCCAAGCTACTGGCTATCCCCTTTGACGCGTCAGACAACACGTGCGTGTTCCTTAAAACTAATTGACCTACTGCTAACTGTACATCACGTCTACCCTTGTCATAGACCCGGCGTCGAACCTCCTGCGTCGCCTGCGTGCTCTGAGCCGCTAGTGACCGCGCAAGCTTCAAACGGTCGTCCAATTGCTTGGAATATTCGGCGACTCCATTGTGTGTAGGTGACACATGGCCGACCACCCCTGTGTCAAGCAAGGGAAATCTTAGCTCCCTACCCAGGGTGAGGTAGGCCGGTGTGAACCCAGTTGTTTCATGCACGGCGCTACGCAATGCAAAGCCGATCTCGGGTAACCGTACATCCCACGATTTATGTTCCGTGGTAAGTGCGACGATACACTGCTTTAGGGTTTTATTTACTCTTTCAGTGATATTACCGCATGGCCTATAGCTGACAATATATTTAGGTTTAATACCCAGCTGAGAGCAGGCGTCCTTCCATTGCTTACTAGAAAATTGGCTACCATTGTCCGATCGCACTTGTGATACAAAACCGTACCTACAACAATACTCCATTAAGCACCGCACGACCGCTCTAGATGTAGCACTTCTCAGGGCATACAACTCACACCATTTCGTAAAATCATCAACTATCACAAAGATGTATTTGCAGCCGTTCGAAGTAGTCGGGTAAGGACCCATTAAATCACATGATATATGTGTGCCCGGCGCTGTGGCTACTGAGCTATTCATAAGCCCCGCAGGCTTTAGGTTGCTAGGTTTAGTCTTTTGGCACACTTCACAACCCCTTATGTAGCGCCTGACATCTACGCGAACACCTGCCCAGGTAAACCTATCCATGATACGTTTCAATGTTTTCGCTGTCCCGAGATGGGAAGCTAACGCATTATCGTGCAACATACCCATCACAGTCTTTTTTAGCTCTCGTGGCACAATTTTTTTGAATGCACTGTTAGCTGCCGAACCCCTTTCATCTTTGTCTGACGGCATGTATTTCACGAGCACGCGATCAGCATCCAGCGACATGCCGTCTACTTCACCCCCCTCTGCTTCTAGCCTAGCGATTAGGGGTGCAAGCCGCGGTCCTTACGCTGAAGGTCCCTCCACGTATCAGTGTCGGACAAATCGCATTCAACAACCTTCGCCATGGAACACATGTCCACTTCTGGCTGGAAGGTGAGACGGCCTCGCGATTTATCCTGACACCCCGTGGAGGTTCCCTCACCCGCATCCTCAATCGGCAGCAGCCCGCCCACTAACCCTCCGCGCGTGGTCCTTGACCTCGCCCCTGCAGAGGAGCTCTGGATAAGCAATCAGCTGCCAAGTTCGACGCTCCGCGACGATACTTAATCGTGCAATCTAATGGCATCATACGCATTGCCCACCTCTTAACCCGCCCCGTAGGGGTGTCCATAGTAAACAAACTCTTGAGGGCAGCATGATCCGTTTCTACTGTAAAATGAGACATTTCCACGTACGGGTAGAATTTATTTACCGCCCACACTACAGCTAACCCCTCCAGATCTGTACTAGAGTACGATCGTTCACACGCTGTCAATGTGCGAGACGCAAAACTAATTGGCCTATTGCCCTGCATGAGGACGGCCCCTAAGCCCTCCTTAGACCCATCGCATTGGATAGTGAACTCCATATCCATATTGGGAAGAGCTAAACAAGTATCGGCTTGTATGTGGGTTCGCAGTACATCGAAAGCCTTCTGCTGTTCACAGCCCCACATCCATCGAACCCCCTTTTTTAACAGTGTAGTGAGAGGGAGGGCCGCACCACTGAATCTAGGAATGTAAGCCCTGTAGAATCCGGCTAGACCGAGAAATCTTTGCAGTTGTTTTACATTAGTAGGCGCTACGAACTTTGCTATTGCTTCTACCTTTTCGGGATCAGGTGCCACTTCTCCGGGTGTGATTATGTGCCCCAGGAGTTGCAGCTTTTGCTGACATAGCTGTACTTTTTTAGGGTTGATTGTGAGCCCTGCTCGGTGCACACGGTCTATGACGTCAGCTACATGTAGCACGTGCTCTTCCTCACTATCTGAGTATACCACAAAATCGTCAAGGAAAAACATAACATATTTAAACAAAGCACCCTCAAGTACCTTATCCATCAACCGATTGAAGGTATGGCTAGCCCCCTTGAGACCAAAAGGCATGCGTTTAAACCTCAGGACCCCTCTGCTTCCGCCATAAAAGGCTGTTTTGGACCGATCAGAAGGGGCCAATCCTATCTGGTAATACCCCTGCGAAAGATCGAAAGTAGTCATAAATTTTGCCTTACCTAATTGGGCGAAAATCCAATCGATGCGAGGCATGTCATGGGGGTCAACCTCCGTCCTTTGATTAAGCGGCCTGTAATCTAGCACCATCCTATACCCACCCGTCTTTTTAGCTACCAGAACCGGACAGCTAAGCCACTGACTCGTGCAAGGTTCGACTATGTCATCCGCGATTAAACCATCAACGATGTCGTCTAACACTTCTCGCTTACGAGCGTTCATGGGCCTGCGACCGCAGCGCACGGGTTTGGACTCCCCTGTGTCGATTCGATGGACAATAAGATCTGTTTTACCTGGCCTCTCAGTAAAAACCGCTTCCCTAGAACCTATCATGTTGGCAAGCCTTTCCTTCATAGTGGGAGAGCATTTCACATCCTTGCACAACATGCTAATGAGGCTCATACTACCTACTACCCTGCTACTGTCAGGGCGCGTATTTACGGTAGCACTAACTGGTGCGTGAATCTCCTCTTTCTTATCAACAAGCTTGTCAAACGGGACAACGACCTGCGGCGCTACCCCTACGGTCCATCCCCCCTCGCCCAGGTGTAATGAGATGTTAGCCGCAGTGATAAAATCCCTCCCTAGAATAATGGGTCTACATAAAGCAGGTAATAATAAACAGGTCAGCCTCTGATTACCCCCACTCCACCCTACATTCAGAGTGACTTTACCCATACACCGCACCTGCCCACAAGCTAGCTGCAATGAGCGCGTTTCCTCCTTGACCCTCATTTCCTTATGTAATACTACTTTAATAACATCATCACCTACAAGTGTGACAGATGAACCAGTGTCTAAGAGCGCAACAAACTTTACTCCGGCGATCTGTACTGTCAACAGTGGCTCATTATTATGCCCCTTGTAATTCGCTGTCAAAGCTTCTAGTAATACACTTTCCGTATGAGGGATTGAGGTACTTCCTGATAGGAGGAAACGTTACAAGGACTTGTCAGCGTTAGACCATCATGTATGGGCATGATGGTCCCCCACTGAAAATTCCTTGGCTGCTGTTTTTTCCGCCCTCTGTCTATCCGGACAGTTACGCTTGAAATGGAATTTACTTCCACAATACCAGCACTCTACTCGCCTGCTAGCCTCACTGGGCCCTCCACCTCCGCGTCCTACCCCTCCTACACAAGTACTACTGTCCACACTGCCAAGCATAGTCCCCCTACCCGGAGTCGAACCCTCGTAATAAGCTCGCCAAGCAGGCACATGGCTGTACATGAATGGGTCTAGTGCCGCATATGACAAGGTTCGATAGTCGCTTGGTGCCACAACATGTGCGGCTGCAGCTACTTGCCCGGCCGGGCCAACTCACCTCCTCCCGCGGTAGCGTGTTGGTAGGTCTCGGCGTCCATGCCAGGCTAGGCTCCACGGACAGCTCGGCTGGCGGGGGCGGACGATAGAGGCGGTCTTGCAGCACGCTCGCCTGAAGCTCTGGTCCCGCTGCAGCGATCTCCCGCAAGGAAGCGAACTCTCTTCCGGTCACCAGTCGACGAAACTCGGGATGCAGTTGTTGTATAGCCCTCCGCACCTTCTCGGCCTCGCTGACAGTCACGCCCATCTGTGTGTAATACCCCGCGATGGCCTGGATGTACGCGGAGATTGGCTCGTCCGGATGCTGCGTCCTCGCCTCTAGCTCCCGTTGCAGCGCCGCCACATAGTTGACAGCGCCGTACTCCCTCTTCAGCGCCGTCTCGAACCCGGTCCAGTCGACGAAGCCCTCATTGAACTCCCACCAGCGTAACGCTGCGCCAGTTAGCGCCACAGGCACGACGCGCGCCAGCAGTACAGCGTCACTCAGCTGCTGAGCGGTGCCGAAACGACGCAAATCCCCCAGAAATTGCGTCGGGGTTTTACTGTCCCACAGAACGTGGGTACCGATAACTTTAGTGGCGTCCAAGCACTAGCCCGATCTGTATCATCGCACAGAGGCTGGTGTGGAGGCGTCGCCGTCCGCACTGCCAGCCTCTCTCTCAACCTTGCCGCAACAATGGCTGGGTCCGCGGCGTCGTCCACTGACAATTGCAACAAGTCCTGCAATAACTGCGCCGGCACGCCAATGTCCGCCATCACTTCACTGACGTTTGGCTTAAACCTCCCCCACCTCAAGTTCATATACACGCACTCGATATACACAGTTCAACAAATCAAACACAAGCGCGCAAAAAAAAAATCAATCCCGGACGGTGCCCCCACGTGCAATGCCACCCGAGGGCCGTTGCAACAATGAGGTGGAAGGAGAAGTGATTACTCAATAAAGAGATAGATAATATACAATATTTACAACACGGTTTAATTACACATTAAGACACACAACATATCAAATACCGTACGCTGCCTTACAAGGTCTGGATCCGACCTAAGCAAGCGCACCTTACCGACTGACTTCACAAGTTCACACACTTGGTCCCAACGCCTCTCAGTAGCGTCCCCAAGCCAACTCACCCTCGTCAGAATACGCCCCCTACCACATGGGCTAACTGGTCATGTGGCAATGGCGCAACTCTGACCACCCGCAACGCATCCCAGACACCCATATGTTTGGGGTGCATTGCACACCTGCAAACTTTGTAATTTAGAAGATCAAGACAGAGCGCATCTCTTCAGATGCGCCGCCCTCAAGAATGACATTGACTCCCTGCCCGATGACTGAGCAGGATAGAAAAGGAGGCAGTCTTATATTGGATAGCAAGACAGAAGAATGGCTGAAGAGGCCAACTTTGCACAAGAAAAAAAAATAAATAAAATAATAATTGCAGTGGTATTTCTCTTACCAATTAACAATTCAATAATGCAAAATAATTTACAGTGCCAACACTTGATATTTGTATTTTGTACACATTGTATAAGACTGTTGTTCAAGTTGTGCCTATAAGAGGCTTATAAAACCTTGATTTTGATGCTTTCCAGTTAACTTTTTATTTCAAAAGGCACTGTTAGCACTGTTACCAGTATTATCTGAAAGCCCACGTAAAATTTGAACGTTGTGGACCCAACCTTTGATCAGAATTGCTGGGCAGTTGAAAGTGACAAATTACGCACTATTGATAGTAGGGTAGTACACCTAGTATGGTACATCATGTTTTAACTTTCAACCCATG
Organism: Sweltsa coloradensis; assembly: GCA_024449915.1. Taxonomy (NCBI): domain Eukaryota; kingdom Metazoa; phylum Arthropoda; class Insecta; order Plecoptera; family Chloroperlidae; genus Sweltsa; species Sweltsa coloradensis. The sequence goes on from JAMZAV010000993.1 coordinate 29,676, forward strand.
TTTTCACCCAGAAGGAATGTTTGTACCCCTACCAAAATTGGTATGTGTTGTCAGGCTCAGGCACCTGCCTAAATCCCCCCAATTTGACACATAGAAAATGACCCAACTAAGCTTGCTGTATCAGGTGCCCGAGTGTATTAGCACATCACGGCTTGGCTGCGGCACCCAAATGGGCACCAACATAACAAGCCTAGTACTGACATGACAACTTTAGCAGAATTCGTTTTATTACTTTTGCAGAAATGAGTGAAGACTTGGCAACATACTTCAAAGACCCAGTGATAGTAAATCACTCTGGAGGACACTTCGTGCCAGCTACAGATAAACAAAAGACATTTTATGTGAAATTCTTGGAAGAAAGACTGAAAGAAAAAGAAGAGGAAACTTCTGACACTTCTGAACTAGGTTCAGATTCGGATTAACTTTTGAAGGTAAATTATTAATAACAGGTGAACATAGTATGTCATGGCTTGCCAGGCGAGACTCTTAAACACTGGGTTAGGTATAGACTTGGACTACAGTAGGCTGTGTCATTCTTTTAATTTCGAAATGTAATATTGCAAGGTCTATATTCACAGTAATAAATACAGCATAATTTATTCATCATATTATCACAAAATTGACACTTACCTTGCCTGAAGAATGATCTGGAATGAATCAACTGTAATTCATATGAAAGTTAGTCAGTCGAGCTGAGACTATTTTCTTAATTTCTAAATTGCCTATATTTACTCTCTCAAACAGGTTATTAGTTTGGTGTACCTACAGTATTTGATTTAGGGCACATCAACCGAAGGTCTTTTGTTTCTCTACCGGTAATGTAAGGGAGTGGGGTGGAGACAGACCCCTGGTGGTGGACAAAGTAAGTGCCTCTTCACACTTGCGCTTTAGAAGCGCTTCTGGTTGTGGAACATTGTTTCAAATGGAGATCCTGTCATGTGTGCTTCTGTGGTGGCGTAGTGTAGGGATGTCAACGAGTACCCATTACCCGCCCGTTACCCAGAATTACCCGTTTTTTCCTTTGTCCATCGCGATCTTTTTCACGGAACAGAAAATACATCGCTTCATTATACCCCTCCCGCTCGTGGTTGGCTGCTGTGATTGTAGCGACGAGTGTTTACTGTTATTGTGAAGGTCGTATTTCTGGGAAGTTTTGCCTTGTGAAGTTTGATTCCAGCAGATGTTTTGGTAAGCTACTACTTGTTTTGTGCATTTACACACACACACAGCGCTATTCAGTGTACAATATTAATTGTGTGACAACTTGGATGATATTTGGTTTGAAAGATGAGAACAAGAAGTGGGGATCACTTTGAATGAACTGATACAGAAATAGTACGTGGGTAGCGGGGGTACATGCATTGGGATAAAGGCAAGGTTTGACCTTGAGCAACCTACGATCCTATTTCGGTAGCGTACATATGTGCATGAAAGGAATGTAACTTAATCAATCGTTGTTCTTTTCCGCTTAATGTAGTTGCTCCAATCCCATGAATCATGAGTCATCGTATACTAAAAAATACGTGCCCTTTTACCAATACTTTGCAACTGCCAGTGATTTTCTGAATCATTTAACACCCATGATGATAAATTGAACATTTTTTACCCGTGGGTATGGATTGCAGGTACGAAAATTTCCGGGTATTGATATCCCTAGCGTAGTGTGAAGAGCTCTAAATTCGGAAGAACTTCTGAAGAGCCACCAAAGAAGCGCAAGTGTGAAACAGCACTAAGCCGAAGTCCGTCACTGCGGTGGGTGAAGATGACAGAAAGCAAACTTGAATAAGCTATAAATGTTGCGTAATAGTTGGGGTCTGGGGCAAAGTCTCCAGCTGCCGTTATAAAAAAAATTCTTCGTTATGGTACTCCATTATTTTTGTCAGTCTAGAATGTGTTAATTTGTAGTAATGTGGATTTACTGTAAAATAAAAACTGGTAAATTTGGGTAATTTTTTTGACGGTTGAAATTATAACTGGTAATTTACCGCTAAAAATGTACTGGTAAGTTTACAGTCGAAACGGTAAATTTATTTATTTGCATGTTGCTGTTGCTAAAGACTAAAGTGTTGTCTAACTTGTCTTTGTTGTTGACTCCATCATTAAATTGTGGAATCTAGGCTTTGAATAACGGTTTCCAGACATGCATGAGTGCCATGAATAGATAAATAAAGACTAGTCTAATCAACTACAATGTTCAGCCAAAGGTTCAGCAATGCTTAGCTTCCTAGTTCCCTTTCGGTTTTTGGATGAGCGTAGCGAGCGAAGCAAAGATTCCATTTCACTACACTGGAGAAAAAAATCCGGAATGTTTTTTTTTTCGTTCTTTCTTTTTTTTTTTGTATTTTTGTCTGTTTGTCCGCACGATTCCGGCTAAACCGATACTCCAATTGCGATGAAATTTTATGGAGGCCTTCGAAATCTTTGAACTTAGAACTGCCACGTTTTTGAGCGCAATCGAAAAATTATTTCTCATTAAAATCGCAATTTTACGATTTTTTTCGATTTTTGAAAAACTTCTTCTACTTATAAAACCTACATGCTTTATCCGATTGTTATGATTTTTGCTCAGAACATTTATTTTATGAATTAAGATATTCGTGTGAAATTTGAGCGCAATCGAAAAATTATTTCTCATGAAAATCGAAATTTTACGTTTTTTTTTCTTTTTTTAAACAATTCTTTGACTTATAACACCTACATGCTTTATCCGATTGTAATGATTTTTTCACAGAACCTTAATTTTATGAATTAATAGATAAGTGTTAAATTTGAGCGCAATCGAGAAATTATTTCTTATAAAAATCGCAATTTTACGATTTTTTTCTTTTTTTAACAATTACAATTAATTAAAAAAAAATTAAAAATTAAAGTTAATTTTTTATTTAATTTAATTTAATTTTAAAAAATTCAACTTAGTAATGATTTTTCCACAGAACAACAGAAAATCTGCATAACACATGGCAGCTCAATGCACCAATTACGCTCATCCAACAACGCGGCGGGACTTAAGCGTTTTCCTAGTAGGTTATAAATTCCACTGCCTGGTTAATGTGTGCATTCCGAATCATTAGAATTTAATGGTGGAAAATTGAAAATTTACCACTCAATATATTCATTGGGTCGGTAATTTACTAATTTTAACGGTAAATAACCTAACTGTTCATTTACAGACTCACATCACTATACATTTGTATTGTATCCTAAATAACTTTGAAATATAAAGCTTATGTTGCATTACAATTGTAAATATTACTACGAATTGACTTTTTAGAACCAAATAAAATTGGTTTTTAATTTGCAATTTGTTTTGAAATAACCACACACACAACAGTGTGTTTTTTTATAATAGCTGGGCAACCCAGGTTGCACTGGTTAGTCTTTTCACAGTGCAAACGGGTTCACCCTTTGATAACTGAGCGGGGTGCCTGGTTCTAGACCAAGCTTCATAGAAATCAAATGTGTTCTTGAAGTGGACTCAGTCATGTGACAGGGTCACACGGTGAGGTTCACCAGTTATAATTTAAAAAAACTCGAAGATAAATTTTATTTTTATTTATTTTATTTATTTATTTAACGTCTATCCTATTCAGTTATAAAAACTGATTTACAAAGGAGGACAACTAAATAAATCTAATTACATAGATGCAGAAACAACAATAAACTACATTTTCGTAGATATTTGAAATAGTAGCATTACAACAACAATGCATTAAACACAACAATTTTGGTAACAAATAAAAAAAAAATATTATAATGCATTTAATGAATGAATCAAATATAAAAAAGGGTGTAGAATGAAAAGAAAAGAAAAGAAAGGGGGGAAAAAGGAAAAAAGAAAGAAAAAGACAAAGAAAAAGAAAAAAAAGAAAAGAAAAGAAAAGAAAAAAGAAAAGAAAGAAAGAAAGAAAGAAAGAAAAAAAAAAAAAAAACATTAAAAAAGAAAAACGAAAAGAAAAAAACTGATTTATTAGACGATCCCACTCAAATGAATATGAGGTTTGCCAAAAATCAGGAACAGCAAATCAGGGAGAATCAATCTTTCGCGGAAGAAACCACCGAACGCGAATCTTCATTCTTGTGTTCAACCATCATTCTTGTGTTCAAATCTTGATAACAATTTAGTGCAAAAGATCTTGACTCTAATATATAATTATATCAGATATATAATTATTTAAAATTGTTCATGTCAAAAACTGATCACAGCAATGATACAGGACACCTAACTCAAGTTGCAAGTTCCACCAGTGGGCGGCAACCAGACAATCTAGGCAGAAAAATATCAATTGAAAATACATTGAATACATCAAAATCAAAGCAATAATGAACAAACAAAGAGAACAGCAAAATCATAAATAAGAACATATGAAGATAAATTAACATTACATAAACACAGAGACAATGCCCCACAAATAAATAGTAAAAATCAATTCTTCTTTGTTCTTCGATTCATTATCATTGCTTCAATTTTACTTTTAAATTGTACTATTCCTAGCTCAGTAAACTGGCTTCTAATATCATAAGAAATTGAATTCCAAAAGGATACTCCTCTGTACAAGAAAAATTAATTTAGGAACTTTCAAAGAGTTTATTAGAATAGAATTTCTATCACGATCAACAAATTGAAAAATATTGGGTAAAATACCTGAATACATACCTTTCAATATTTTGTATGTATTTACCAGTACGCTATATTTCATTCTTTCCTCAATCGTGAAGCAATCAGATTGTAAATCTTGGCTCATAGGAATTGAATCAAACAGATGGTCAATTCTCTTCTGAAGTACAACATATTCGGTAGAAGGTCTTACTGCCCAAACCACTAAACAATAATCAATAATAGAGTGAATATAAGAATCTACAAGTAACCTCAACATTCTCTCTGTTACAAACCTCTTCATTCTACTTATAATTCCTATTGCTGATGATACTTTATTACATACATATTCATAATGTTTCTTAAAATTTAAATTACAATCTAAGAAAACTCGAAGATATAAATCCTTGAAGCCGTCCGCGGTGGCACATACAATTGGGCGCTGGTCCGAAACGTATGGCTCTATGAGTACGTGGGTTCAAATCCCGCATAATGCATAAGTTTTTTGTAATCGTCCTCATTGTTATCTTTTTTTAGCCAGCGGTTAGCCGAGGTCATTTAGCCGGTTCCCGCTCGAACACCGAAGTTAAGCTGCCTTCGGGCGTGGTCACGGGGAGAGATGGTGAACGCTCTGCCCTGAGACACACGTATACCGCTGGTTAGAGCATATGGAGGGTTCGTGAGCTAGTGTAACGGCTACGATCTCCTCAACGTCTGATCGGCAGTCCGGGTTAGTGGAGGAACCTTATGACTGTCAAGGTTACACCGTCCTTTCGGATGGGACGTAAAGCCGTTGGTCCCCTTGGTACTTTTCGAAAGGAGTAGGCTACGAGCCGGTACTAGATATCCCGTCCTCCCTTCTATTCATACTTCATCCTCATCCATCACCACTCATCGTCTCGAATAGTCTTAGTGCATTAATATGAGACGTTAAGCAATATCAAATCAATTTTTTTTTATTGCATTTATTGCATTCTTTTTTTACACCCATAAGCATGTCATTTATATACATGCAAGTATTTGAACATTTTTAATGATTTACAAGTAGTATTTACATTTATACACAAGATAACCCATTGCAACCAGCATAGGCTTGTGAAAAGAATGTAAAAATACTAATTTAAAATATTTTAATTTAAAATAGCCTTGTGCATTAATAGAGGTGTTAAGCAACAAAAATCCTATTTATTAATCCTTGAATCTCTCTGCACTTGTTGAGTGACGAAAGGCCCTGTTTGGCTGAATCGTCAAGCTATTTTTTGTGATGTAATGTCTATTGTTATGTATCAAATCATCCGCATTAGGGCTAGAGATTCTACTATGAAATGGCATTAATTTACTACATTGTTGGATTTAAAAATGAGAATTATGGTATTTTGGGGTTTGGTTTAGCAATTGGATTAAGGGCGGGTCAGCCATTAGGTCATAATGGTTATATTTTTTAATGAAAATCTGGTCAAAATGTCCAAATTTCACGAGCTTATCTGCGTTTTTTATTTTGTAACACCGTAACAAACCAAGTTTTGTTCGGAAGGGAATACAAAATGACAAACAGTGTTAATATGGTGTTATTTTGCTAGAAAGGGACAATTGTGGTGTCATATCGCAAATAAAGTCGTAATTTGTTTAATTTATACTAAGCATTTTATGGTGTTAGTATTTCACTGTTTGCTTCATTTATCCCAGTGAAGCATAACAAAGAAATGTTAAACCCGACACTAGACCAGTGATTCCCAACCAAGGTGCCATGCAGCACCCCGCGGACCTTATGTAGGGGTGTTGCAAAATCCTTGTACATAAGTAAAAACAAGAGTAGTTATTAAAATATAAAAAATACAGTAAATTATGAATTTTACACCAAAAAAAAAATACACTAATCGACTCATTACAACAGTTTTTCTTTTATGCAAAACGGTCCCAATTGAAAAATGGATATTGTGTAATCATGCAGAACCAATGCTGATCTTGATTCCTATGTTAGCTGCCTTGTAATAACCTTGTCCGCTTCTTGCTGGCCCGACGTCGTCGAGAAAGAATGCAGGAGGGTAGACAGATCTATGTGCTTTCTGCAATCACCACTGTCGGTCAGTGTAGGCCTACATCTGGTCAACGATTAAGTCGGTAGCTTTTGCGGAACATGGATACATTTGTGATTAAATGACTGAAATTGAGCTATGGTGAATCGACTGAAGTGATGTGTGAAAGCAAATGTTAAAAACTATTGGATAAATCAGACTTCAGGCAAGAAAGACTGAAGAAATGAGAGCGTGTTTGTCCACTATATGGCCACAAATCAAGGACATTTGCAAGACGCATCAAGGACAGATTTCCCATTGACAGACGGATAAATTGTTTATGCAATTACTTTTTATGAAAACATATGTTTTAATTTGAGGTGAAACTGCGAATGATTTTTGGATGAGCGTAGCGAGCGAAGCGAAGACTTCAATTTCACTGAGCCCCCAAAAAATTTAGCTCGGGTGTTTTTTTTTTCCTTTTTTTTCTTTCTTTCTTTTTTTTTGTCTGTTTGTTCGCACGATTCCGGGCAAACGGCATAAGCGATCTTGATGAAAATTTGAATATCGTACTTTTACTTTTTTTTTTTTTGATTTTTAGTGCGATATTTTCGTGACATTTGGGCCGATTCTGACCAAACGGGTGGGGCTACAACGTTCATATTTCAAAAGGACATTGAGATTATGGTGATGTAGTACCTTTTGAAAGAAAAAGTTGAAAAAGTTAGCCAGAAACCATAGAAATAAAGGTTTTAATGTGTTTTTCGATTTTAAGTGCGATATTTTCGTCACATTTGGGCCAATTCTGACCAAACAGGTGGGGCTACAACGTTCATATTTCACATGGACATTAAGGTTATGGTGATGAAGTACCTTTTGAAAGAAAAAGTTGAAAATGTTAGCCAGAATCCATAGAAATAAATGTTTTAATTGAGTTTTTTTAGGTTTATAATAACAATTAACAAGTAACAATAGAAACTTGACAACAATCACCTACAATACCTTCACAAAGCACTTGCAAAGGAAAAGTGGTCCCACGCAAACTAAAAACTTACGCTCATCCATCAACGCGGCGGGACTTTAGCGTTTTCCTAGTATAATAAAATAATATTTTATTACCGACGTTTCTTTAGGATTTCACCTAGCTTTATCAAGGTTTAAAACAAAAACAAAATGGAATAACAAAGGTCAAGATGACAATTAAACACAGCCATCTGGGAAAACCTAGATGACGGTGATTACTGAATATTAAATAAAGTTGAGAGAGAGCCTCCTGCTATCAACGGTGTAAGTCACCTACTACTTCTTTGCCTTTGTTATTCCATTTTGTTTTTGTTTTAAACCTTGATAAAGCTGGGTGAAATCAAAGAGAAATGTCTGTAATAAAATATTATTTTAATATACTAGGAAAACGCTAAAGTCCCGCCGCGTTGATGGATGAGCTTTTTAAAGTTTTTAGTTTGTATGGGATATCTTTACTTTTGCAAGTGCTTTGTTTTGCTGCCTACACATTGTAGGTGAATGTTGTCAAGTTCCTTTTGTTTCTTGTCAATTGGTATTATTTACCGTAAAAAACTTAGGGATGGGATTTGACCGGTCAAATTCAAATTTGGTCAATTGACTGGTCAATTGACGGTCAATTGACGGTCAAATGTAAAAAATCATAAATTTTATTTTATTAAATAATTAGTATATATTTTTTTTTAAATGTTGTGACAAAAGCTTTTTTTATTTAAAAGCTTGTTAAATGCATATTAAGTGGCATATCATCATCGTCATCATCATCGTCGATGCTGTCATCAGTCCCTTTCTCCGATTCAGCTTCAGCTTACCCAGAAGCTATTATATTCTATTTGTCTATTATAATTCATAATATAACTACATAATAAATAATAATTAAAATAAAATATTACCTAATTAAAACTTTTTTAATTGAAAAAGAAAGAAATAAATGTTATTGTTTACATAACAATTCAAATTCAAATATGAAAATTCAAATAATTTTAATTTTTAAATGCAATATACACATGTTATCTTTAAGTCAATTGACTGGTCAATTGACCAAAAGTATTTGACCAGTCATTTGACCGGTCAATTGACCAGTCAATTGACCGGTCAATTGACATTGTGCAACCCTAAAAAAACTTATATTAAAAGCTTTATTTCTATGTATTCTGGCAAACTTTTTCAACATTTTCTTTCAAAAGGTACTACACCACCACAAACTTAATGTCCATGTATAATATGAACGTTGTAGCCCCACCCGTTTGGTCAGAATTGGCCCAAATGGCACGAAAATATCGTACAAAAAAACAAAAATCTTATATTAAAAGCTTTATTTCTATAGATTCTGGCTAACTTTTTTAACTTTTTCTTTCAAAATGTACTACATCACCATAACCTTAATGTCCATGTATAATATGAACGTTGTAGCCCCACCCGTTTGGTCAGAATTGGCCCAAATGGCACAAAAATATCACACAAAAAATCGAAAAAAAATCGTAAAAGTACGATATTCATAAGAAATATTTCTTCGATTGTACCCAAAAACGTGGCAAGTCTAAGTTCAGAGATCTCGAAGGTCCTGTCAAATTTTCATCAAGATCGCATATGCCGTTTGCCCGGTAGAGAGCGAACAAACAGACGGAAAAAAAAAAAAAAAAAAAAAAAAAACACCCGAGCTAAATTTTTTGGGGGGTCAGTGAAATTGAAGTCTTCGCTTCGCTCATCCAAAAATCACACGTAGTTTTACCTCAAAACATAATTCTTTTAGATACAATCTAAAAATTACAAAATCTTTCCCGACCTGGGCCCCGATTCATGTACATTTTTATCCCGGTATAAGCAGAGTTAGGTGGTATAAGTGCGGTATAACTCCGAATCCAATTCATGAAGACTTATCCCGCCTCGCACGGGGATAAGAAAATATGTAAACAGATGGCGGACATTTTAAATTTTGCGTCTATGTATAAAACGAGAAAAGTTATCATTACTCTCATAAAACAAATCAGAAACCGTCTCGGGCCTAGGCCCAGATGTAGAAAATTATTCATAATACAACAGTGTAGGCCTAAAGTTCGATTAGGCTATAGGACTAGGTAAAATTAATACTAACATAACACGTTTGACAAGCCCTTGGCCTCTCCTAGGCAACCCTAGGCCTGCACGACCTTGTTTTGACCCACATCCCGCACAAATAACTAGTTTTGATTACTAAAAACCTTATGCAGATGAACAATAGTATGATAGTCCTAGGCTATTCCAAAATTTACGGCAATAATACGCCTTTTCTTTTCTTTTAATGATCTCACGCAATCTTCTGTCAATAAATAAAAATGTAAAACAAAAGATGGTGCAAATTTTTAGTGTTCTTTTGCAAATCTGCTGATTTACATGGCTGTGGAATGCAGTGGAAAAAACATTTGTTGTACTTGTTGTTGGATTGAAAATTTCTGATTGGATGAGAGTTGCTCAGACTTAACCAGGCCTTATCCTGCCATGTCCTGCATTATACCGTCCTTATACCACTTATACCCGGGATAAATGTACATGAATCGGGGCCCTGGGAATGAACTCAGGTCTCGCACATTTAGGGTATAAAGGCGCCTTAGCCAACTAGACTAGTAAAACGCCAAAGTGGTTGTTAGATGAGTCATGTGTTGGGAACATTTGCATTAAGTTTGATAATTATATAGGTATAAATCACTGCCTCCTAGATGTTCGTCGTGGCTCCTCGTTCCCTGCCTGTCACTGCCAGTGTTACTTGTTGTCCACAGCACTAGTTACCGTCCCCATGAGCTTTCTTTTGTTTTGATGTTGTTATCACAATGTCATCTTCCATGTATTTTACTGTTGAATCCAACTAAATTGAATGTTTTAGATCGTATTTTGTATACGTACATCACTTATCAAGGTTTGCAGAATAGTAGTATACAAATTTGTCTTGTTATATTATTATGCTGGTAATTAAACAAAAAGTAGATATTGATAACTTTGTTGTTTGATAATATAAGGCAAGGGCTAATAGGCATGTTATTTTTATTTATATAGGGTCTATGCCTCCTATTCCTAATCATATTCAAAATCAATAGGATTAGGTAGCATACTAGGGCCCTAGTCTTGACCAGGCCACGAGATAAACAATATTACTCTCCATCAAGCAGTAGCGCGTGCTAAGGGGGAGTCTGGGAGAGGCTGGGTGGCACAATTTCTTTATTTCCCGGTACCAAGTTCATGCAATGAAAGGCCTACTTGTTTTAGATAATGGCATCCCGGTATCTTACAACTTCTTGCATGCACCATTGCCTATTATGAAGAAAAAGTCAGCTCAACTCTGGCATGATGACATTTGAATTGTATGCAGATTGTATGTAAACAATGAAAACAAAAGAAAGCTCTTGGGGACAGTAACTAGCACTGTGGGAAAAAAGTGCGAATTGTCTTCAACAATCAAAACCTGTTGCGTGGACAGGCAGGGAACGAGGAGCCACGACGGACATCTAGGAGGCAGTGGTATAAATAATAGGGTTTTTAAGTTTAGTTGGTATAAGGGCGCGTCAACTGTAAGGCCATAATGCGCCTCTCTAGCCTATGATAGACTAGGGAGGTCTAAGGTAGGGGGAAGAAAAGGAATGTTACCGGGTACTCAACAAATGGCTCACTCGCTCGTTTAACAACGACTTAGGCGTTTTCCTACTGTTATTATATAATATTTTCAAAACTTTAAATAATATAAATAAAATGACATTAAACCAATGGGTGACAAAAACAGCCCTCTAAAACTTGCTACTACCTACTACACAGACTTCTCAACTCAACCAATGATATTTAACATCTATAGTGCACAATTTCATTTGAAAGTAAAACAGAGTTACAAGACATTATTTCATATTTGGTTTTAAATGTTGTAGTGCAAGTGATTGTTATTGCCCTCAAAAGTGAGAAAGCGGAAAGGACACATACACTATAAATCGTGTTGTAATACGAAATGTACAATGTCCTAATAAATTTGAATTTATACCTCTGCCGATCCGAGCAAGCAACAAAAGAGGCTAGATCATCGAAGCCTAAAGTGCGGCGCACAATTGGCATAGCATAAGCGTAGCACAACGCAAGCGCAACATAAGCGCAACACAATTGTCATAACGGAAGAGTGGCGTAAAGAAACTACATGGCTGTGCAAAGTTTTAGAAGGCTCGTGATCAGATGACTGCATGTCAACTTTGCGTTTGACATTTCGTCTTTGAAACCATTTGCAGTAGCCTATTATTGTCATAGAGATGCGGATATTGCCTAAAATACGTAATTAGCAGCTCGTCGCTAGACGTCGACTCAACTTCATACTCGATAATGACGTCGTCTTCTGTGAGTTCGTCCATGATTAATAATTTTACACTGACACAAACAACAATAGTTGTGAATTTGATTTAACTGAAAATGGGCGTTTGTGTTGAGTCGTGTTGTTTCTGGATTCCTATTGGTCAAACGCAAGCGCAAGCATAAGAAATATAAAATATAACCATCTCTTGCGCTGTGCTTCCGCGCCTACGCTATGCATACGTGAATTGTGTGTTCAAGCAGCCAGGTGCACTTGTTTATATTTCTTGCGTTGTGCTTGCGTTGCGCTACGCTTAGGCCTATGCTATGCCAATTGTGCGCAGCACTTAATGCGCACCTTTAAGTAGATGGCTGGGAGAAGATCCACAATATACTTTGCAACACTTGAGTGCACTCAGAAAAAAAAGTTTGAAGAATCTTCAATCAGATGTTGAAAAAGCTTGCTGCTGCACTGCATCTAGATTCTAGCTTCATGTATACAAAACTCAAAATGATGGAGGCCCGCCACACCACAAGCTTACATGCAGGTGTTTTTATCATTTTTACATGCTTATGGACTTATTCTAGTTTTGTGTGTGTAGGCCTATATAAATTGCAAATGTTAATACAACATATAAGTACACTTACTACACTACTACTACACTTTATTTCTTGATTTGGTTATTCGGGAACACTCCCGTTGGCGGAATCGTTTTGGATGAGATGAGCGAAGCGAAGACTACAATTTCACTTACTCCGAGAAAAATAGTTTTTCCTTCTTTTCTGTTTGTTTGCTCTCTACTGGGCAAACGGCATATATGCGATCTTGATGAAAATTGGAGGGGACCTTTGAAATCTCTGAACAATCAAAGAAATATTTCTCATGAATATCCTTTTACGATTTTTCTTGATTTTAATGCAATATTTTCGTGATATCCGATTCTGACTAAACGGGTGGTGCTACAACATTCATATTTTACATGGACATGAAGGTAATGGTGATGTAGTTCCTTTTGAAAGAAAAAGTTAGACAGAATTCATAGAAATAAAGGTTTTAAATCTTTTAATATTAAGCCACAAAATCAAAAGTGAATGATGTAACAAAAAGAGTGTTTCAACAATAGGGCTGCCCAACGATAAAAAAACATCATATCGATATCGTAAGGGGACATATCGATATCGTGATTCGATATCAAACTTTTCAAATCTAGTATCGGTAATGTTTTGTTTTTTTTAATTTTTGGATGAGCGTAGCGAAGATTTCATTCCACTACACTGAAGAAAAAAAATCCGGAATGTTTTTTTTTCCTTTTTGTATTTTTTGCTGTTAGTTAACACGATTCCGGCTAAACCGATACTCCAATTTCGATGAAATTTTGTGGAGACTTTCGAAATCTCTGAACTTAGAACTGCCACGTTTTTTAGTGTAATCGAAAAATTATTTCTCATGAATATCGCAGTTTTACGATTTTTTTTTTTTTCTTCGACTTATAACACCTACATTCTTTATCCGATTGTTATGATTTTTTCACAGAACCTTCATTTTATGAATTAATATATTCGTGTGAAATTTGAGCGCAATCAAACAATTATTTCTTATAATTGCAATTTTACGATTTTGCTATGATGCTGCGATAACGCTAAGGCTTTTACAATTTTCATTTTTTTTAAAAAAGTGAAAGGTGTTTTAGATTAAAAAACAATACATCTAAACATTTACCAGGCGGATTTTATAATTTTCGTTTTGTTTGATAAATATGATTTTTTTCCTTTGCATTGTTGGAAAATGTATGTTTTTTGTAACAAATCTATATTTCCCATATTTTAATTAAAAAACTATAAATCGCATCAAAAAAGTGTCTGGTGAATTTATCAAAATAAGACTTGTGAGCATATTAAAAAAGAAATTATCCTTTTATCTTAAAAACTGTAGAAGTAGTAGGAAAAAATGTTAGCAAATGTGCTAGAATATAAGTTTTGAGATAATAGCATTTAAAGTTTATTTATGTTGTGTTTTGGTAAATTTGAGTACAACATAGGTAGCCTAAAGGTTCAGTTTATTTATTTTACATGAATTCACTGAGCCTTTAGGCCTATAACCTGTTAATCTAGGCTTCTTTAAAATTGACTAAAATTGTTGGATGAGCGTAGCGAAGATTGCATTTCACTACACTGGAGAAAAAAATCCGGAATGTTTTTTTTTTCTGTATTTTTGTCTGTCTGTTAACACGATTCCGGCTAAACCGATACTCCGATTGCGATGAAATTTTATGGAGGCCTTCGAAATCTCTGAACTAAGAACTGCCACGTTTTTGAGCGCAATCGAAAAATTATTTCTCATGAAAATCGCAATTTTACGATTTTTTTAATTTCTTCGGCTTATAACACCTACATGCTTTATCCGATTATAATGATTTTTTCACAGAACCTTAATTTTAAGAATTAATATATTCGTGTAAAATTTGTGCGCAATCGAATAATTATTTCTTATGAAAATTTCAATATTACGATTTTTTCCTTTTTTAAAATTACGATTAATTAAAAAAAATTAAGTTAATTTTTTATTTAATTTGATTTAATTTAAAAAAAATTTCAACAAAGTTCTGATTTTTTCACAGAACAACAGAAAATCCGCAAAACACATGGCAGCTCAATTCACCAATTACGCTCATCCAAGCGTTTTCCTAGTTATGAATAACACTCGATACAGCCCTAGATTAGGCCTAATATCAGTAAGCCTACCGGTAAGCCATTTTCCCATGCAAAATAGCATGCAGCGCTCAAGAAAAAAAATCATTTAATGCTTTTAGCATTATATCAGCATAAAATAAATTTATGTAGTCAATAAATAAAAAAGTAAGCTTAAAAAACAATTAAAACAATAATAATGCAAAATTGCCGGTTTTTCATACATTTTCAGTGAAACAACCCCTTAAACAATTACGCTCATCCAACAACGCGCCTGAAAAAGCGTTTGCGAATCTTCCTAGTTATTTTTACGTGTTATTACGTTTTTTGGGCGTAGCCAAGGCCCCGCCGGCAATGCAGACATGACACTATCTATCCCATGAAGAACAATCACAACAATACTTGCAGCGGCCCTGCGAAGAGATAGAAGCTAACCAACTTCTCTGTCTCTCTCTCCCCCTGACTCTGTCTGGACACTACAGTAGTGTAACAACTTGAGCTGCCTCTTATGCTTTGCTGATATGAATGAGATTACACATGTGGTCTTGTTATCTTAGCTCATAACATAAACAAAACAAAGCAGCAAGAGTCTTGGCCCGAAGCCAAACTGACTAGCAATATGTAGTTGGTGGCGAGGGAGGGGGGGGGGGAGGAACAGCGGTGCAGAACCATAACTCACTACCACACCAAGCATTTATTGATAAAAAAAAAAATCAAACTCCTATATACATTTCCATATCGATAACGATTTTTTTTCTTCATATCGATGAAGATATGAAGAAAAAAAATCGATAATATATCGATAATAAAATATCGATGAAGATATGAAGAAAAAAAATCGTTATCGATATATTCTTCATATCGATGGGCCAAAAAATTCCAACTCGCAACCTTCTCGTGGTTTGGCCCGTGATTAGGGGAGTTTACCTCCCTGAAACTAATGTGCGAGCTCTGGGTCGTCGTCGGGGAACTTTCCCCTTCCCTTTGACTACCTCCCCGACGGCGACGACAATGACAACACGGACGGATGACACAGACGGAGACGACCACGACGAGGGGGAACCTCTGCCCTCCCCATATGCTTGTGGCTGGTTCTGACCAGCACAAGCTTTGTCCACCCCTTGTTCCCCCGCGTCATCCCTTACGTCCCTCCCTTCGTCTTGATTAGCCAAGTTGCATAAATATGAGACGTTAAGCAATATCCAATCCAAAAAACTTCATATCGATATCGTTGGGCAGCCCTAAAAAACAGCCCTAAAACAGTATTCATATTGTGAATATTAGGAATTAGCAGCCATATTGGATTTAAACTTTAGTTGTAAACGGATCATTATTTAAGTCATTGCAATGTGCATAGAAAGAATTTTTCCTCAAATGCTTTTTAGTGCTTAATAATGGACAGTTAATAATGGCATTTTGAGGAAATGCTACCAATGGAAAAACCCAAATTCCGTGTAAATGCAAAATCCGATTTTGCAGACCTGATTTTTTAAAATACTAATGGAAGCTTTCATAAACCTCGTACAAAAGTCCTTTTGTATTTAAATCAATTTCCTATGGATTTACCGGGTATTGTATGATGCTGGGCGTGAAAAATTAGGAAATAAGCTGGTACCTACTCCAATAAGCAACATTATAAACCACGATTTTGTGACGTACGTAACCTTTGCCCCTACCACTAGGAAAACGCTTAAGTCCCGCCGCGTTGTTGGATGAGCGTAATTGGTGCATTGAGCTGCCATGTGTTATGCGGATTTTCTGTTGTTCTGTGAAAAAATCATTACTAAGTTGAAGATTTTTTAAAATTTAATTTAAATAAAATAAAAAATAAACTTTAATTTTTAATTTTTTTAATTAATCGTAATTTTAAAAAAGAAAAAAATAGTAAAATTGCGAATTTCAAGAAATAATTATTTGATTGCGCTCAAATTTCACACGAATATATTAATTCATAAAATTAAGGTTCTGTGAAAAAATCATTACAATCGTAAAAAGCATGTAGGTGTTATAAGTCGAAGAAATTTAAAAAAATAAAAAAAAAATCGTAAAATTGCGATTTTCATGAGAAATAATTTTTTGATTGCGCTAAAAAACGTGGCAGTTCTAAGTTCAGAGATTTCAAAGGCCTCCATAAATTTCATTGTAATTGGAGTATCGGTTTAGCCGGAATCGTGTTAACAAACAGACAAAAATACAAAAAAAAAAAACATATATATATATATATATATATATATATAAGGAAGATCTCTGCAAAAATTCAGGGACGTCACAGTTTTTTCTTCCCAAAATTCTTATTTGACAGGATTATTATTCCCAAAATCCAGTTAGTTATTAGTACTTATTATACTCTACTGATTTTCCCCCTCATGCACAAAGACTTGCGTTGGTAAAGTTGCGGACGCAAATATTGGCAAAGATGGTGGAATTGTCTCCGGCGATACTGTTTAGAGATCAACGGAAACGAAATGGAAGCAAAAACCAGTCCCAAATAACTTGAATAAATTATTTTAGCACTAAAAGAGCATTTCTAGATAATCAGCAATCAATCATTTATTAAATTTTGTGTTTTGGGCAACCTGCAACGTATAGTGGTCAAAAGGCGCAAAATTTTCTGTCCACTTTGGAGTGGCCACTTTGGCTAGCGAAAGGCATTCTTATGCTGAAGGTCGCGGGTTCAAATTTCACTCATTTTTATGAACTTTTTTGCAATTTTTTACTCAATTTTTCACGTTTCTTGCCTGCTACCTATTATACTAGTGTAGGCCCTATGTTGGTACAAGAATTTTAGTTGAAATATTCATTTTCTGACACAAAAAAGTGAGGGTCGACATTTGCGTCACATCCAGAGTATCCGCAACTTTACCGAAATATCTAGCGACTTGCGGATGCAAGGTTGCTAACGCAACTACCTTTGTGCATATGGATTTATATAGACCTACGATTTAACATATAGATTTGCGTAAGTCTGCCATTTTTAACGAGACGCAACTTTGCGCCGGTAAATCTTTGTGCATGAGGGGGTTGGTGATTAATTATTAGAACCCAAAGTAAAATAATGTAGGCCTAAGTACTGTACATGTTAGACTTTTATTCAATAGTAAATACAAAAAATGAACAAAAATAATGGTTCTATTTGATCCATGGTTTGGACAATTAATTTTAAAAATGGAAGGTAGATAGCCTAATGTTACATCAAGTACAGTGTGTAATACAGTATCATTGTAAGTAGGTAGATAATGACTGGTGTTACTAATTTAGCACACCCTAACAAACTTGTATTCACTTAATAGTTTATATAAACCAAAAAATTGTCATAGGTCTAAATAGTAAATAGCTCCTTGTTATTTAAATTTATAAACAAAAAAAACGGTACAACCCGAGGTTATTCTGCAGTCCGATGAAATTTATTCATAGGAAAAAGCTCCCAGTGAGCAGATAAACATCATTTGTAGCAGATAGTTTTAATTTGTATTACTGTGGGTGTGGTGCTTCTTGGCCATTGCTTTCCTGGGTCTTCATTACATCAGGCAGGTCAGGCGGAGCAGAAAATGGTGTCAAATCCAGATTTTCAAACTCTCCATTATCTTGCCTATAAAGAAAAATGTTACAAAATATTAATCTTCCTTAGTAAGGCTTACTTTGCAGGATATCAGTGGGCTTTAGACCTTTTAAGTGACCTATAGGCAGACACCCTTAAAAATGAAAAATAATATTCCTATGCAGATAAATAATAATAATAGCATATTATCCTATGATAATATTTTATATATCCTATACACCCATACACCTACCTATACGTAATAATAATAATAATAATAATAATAATAATAATAATAATAATAATAATAATAATAATAATAATAATAATAATAATTAGTAAATGTCAACAGTCACAACAAATAGCAGTTTAATGAAGGTATGTCTTATGTCTCGGTAGAGCTATGGCGCGTTAAGCCAGAGGTTCTGGGTTCCCCAGTCGGGGCATACTTTTATTACAACTGCTATCATTTACTAATAATGTCCTCAAAGCGGGCTTATGCTTAAAAACCTTATATTCAATAATAATAATAATAGCATAGCCTATGTTAATATTATTAATTATTTATTCCAACATGACCATGACATTACAATCACATTGCTGCCAAGTGCCAACCTAATGCTAATTCCTTATTTCAAGCAGGGCCTACTGTTTAAATGTAATAGATATATTGGTATAAATAATAGGGTTTTTAAGTTTAGTTGGTATAAGGGCGCGTCAACTGTAAGGCCATAATGCGCCACTCTAGCCTATGATAGACTAGGGAGGTCTAAGGTAGGGGGAAGAAAAGGAATGTTACCGGGTACTCAACACATGGCTCGCTCACTCGTTTAACAACGACTTGGGCGTTTTACTAGTTATTATACTAGGGAAACGCCAAAGTCGTTGTTAGACGAGTGAGAGAGCCATGTGTTGAGTACCTACCCGGGAACATTTGCATTTAAGTTAGATAATTATATTGTGGTATAAATAATAGTGTTTTTAAGTTTAGTTTGTATAAGAACACGTTAACTGTAAGGCCATAATGCGCCACTCTAGCCTATGATAGGCTAGGGAGGCCTATAGGTAGAGGGAAGAAAAGTAATGTTAGTAAGTACTCAACACATGGCTCACTCACTCGTCTAACAACGACTTTGGCGTTTCCCTAGTATAATCTTTATACAAACATTTCTGGTCACAGACCCTTGTTGACCAGATATTCTACACCCCAGGCTAAATGGAACGGCCGGTGTATGACCCCTAGAACAGGTACTTCCTCCAGCGTCAATGTATGAAAAATTAAAGACTTAAAAGGCGAAAGAAAAGGGAGGGTTCTCTCGTCGTGGTCGTCATCGTCTTTGTCACAGTTCATTTTGTCCTTTTCGTCGTCGTTGGGAAGGTCGTCAGAGAATATGGGGGGTCCCCGACGACGATTGCCAGAGCTCGCATTCTAGTTTCGGGAACTAATATACCAGCTACCAGCTGGGCCCCGATTCATGTACATTTATCCCGGGTATAGGTGGTATAAGGACGGTATAATGCAGGACATGGCAGGATAAGGCCTGGTTAAGTCTGAGCAACTCTCATCCAATCAAAAATTTCCAATGCAACAACAGACACAACAAATGTTATTTTCCACTGCATTCCACAGCCATGTAAATCAGCAAATTAGCAAATGAACACTGAAAATTTGCACCATCTTTTGTTTTACATTTTTATTTAGTGACAGAAGATTGCGTGAGATCGTTAAAAAAAAAAAAAAAAAAGTATTATTGCCGTAAATTTTGAATAGCCTAGGACTATCATACTATTTTTTATCTGCATTAGGCTTTTAGTAATCAAAACTAGTTATTTGTGCGGGTTGTGTGTCTGAACAAGGTCGTGCAGGCCTAGGGTTGTCTAGAAGAGGCCTAGGGCTTGTCAAACGTGTAACGTTAGTATTAATTTTATCTATTCCTATAGCCAAATGGAACGTTAGGCCTACACTGTTGTATTATGAATAATTTTCTACATCTGGGCCTAGGCCCGGGATGGTTTCTGATTTGTTTTATGAGAGTTATGACAACTTTTCTCGTTTTACACATAGACGCAAAATTTTAAAATGTCCGCCATCTGTTTACATATTTTCTTATCCCCGTGCGAGGCGGGATAAGTCTTCATGAATTGGATTCGGGGTATACCGCACTTATACCACCTAAATCTGCTTATACTGGGATAAAAATGTACATGAATCGGGGCCCAGAAGTTTGCGAGATAAAATACGTCTCTTTCTTCCTCGCCTTACCTTAACGATTAGTATACAGAGCCATGGTCTTGAATGACAGAAGCCATGCATATCAAAAAACAAAAACAAAATAATAAACATTGACTTGGTTCTTCTCATAGATACTACTGATCGCGAACTTTCACAGGCTGTGTTCTATTTTACTAATGGGTATTTTAAACATTTGCAATCTAGATTTAAATTTTTCAAATTTTTATTTCTTGTGAGCTTAAATCGCAATGGATATTGCTCATTTTGTTAGCAGTTCTCAGTTACCTGGTCACGGATGTGTGTTTAAAATTTCAGCTCAATCTATTTGGCCGTTCGGCCGTATGAGCCCGGACAGACAGACATACCAAAGATTATAAAGGCCTTCATAATCTTTGGACATACATTGGACAATGCTCACGGCCAAGGCCCGATCGAGTATAGCGTTAGGAAAGACTTCGTTACGCTGCGCTCACTCATCTAATAATATATGATATAACTTGGACCACACTTAGATGTCCCTTAGACTCATGCACTTTTGCTTTCGAAACCAAAACCATTTAAACCATTTAAATTCAAAACCATTAATAAAATATCTAACACGTGGGCTCCATGCGCAAAATTTGGCATGGGGGTAGATAAAAATATCAGAATTAATAATCCGCCGAGAGGCAAGCGATATTCCACCCCCAACACCCCATAAATCATCCCCTAAAATTGGAATAATTCATAGCTCTAACCCAAAATTGAATTTTTATTCAAATTAGTTATTAAAATTATGTTTTAATGTGTTTTAACCCAATCGGCCTATTCTCATTTCCTAAATCACATTTTTTAACCCGCATCCCTAATAGTTTATTTATATTATACCTTCATTTCAAGCATTCACAATGAAGGCACCTAATGAGTTATCAGCATGAAATTTGGCATGATGGTACATAATAATATGAAAAATAATCCACCGAGAGGCAAGCGATATTCCACCCCCAACACCCCCTAAAATTGGAATAATTCATAGCCCTAACCCAAAGTTGAATTTTTATTCAAATTAGTTATTAAAATTATGTTTTAATGTGTTTTAACCCAATCGGTAGAGATGTGCAAAAATGGTTTTTTAAAGTTTGAAAATTCGCGCCTTAAAAATAAAAATTCGCGATTTGTCGCGATTTACCAAAAAAACACAATTTTCTCATGCACAACTTAAAAAAAAAAAAAAAAATGATTGATTGATTGATTGATTTTAATGATTTAAAAGAAAAACAAGCTCATGAGAGTGAAGTTCAGAATCAGTTTTAATTTAAAGCTCAATTTCAGCCTTCAGTTTTCAAAGTTTCCGACAGTTTTTAACCAGAATTAATTTCGTCTACCCGGCACCTCCACCAAATTTACGAAATTATGCATTTTTTATGTGTCTTTTGATATGGATTTGAAGTATTTTGAGCTTACTCTCGTTCAAACGATTATTAAGATCTCACAATCGCGTTGTATGACCCGGCGCCTCCACCATATCTACCAGCAAGTATTAATTTAATTTCGACTTCGACCCGGCACCTCCACCAAAACTTTGAATTTTTTTTATTTTTTAAAATTTCGCGACCTAATTCGCATTTAACCCGAGAGTAGTCGCGCCCCTGTTTGTAACGTTAGTAGTCGCGCCCGGTCTTTTAGACCGCATTATTTATTATGGGCTAATAAAGTTAGGATGACGTTTTGATTACGAATATAAGGTAATTTTCTAATTTATAATATATGTAACAGCATACCTGGTTATATTAATCAATTATCAATCAATAATAAAAAAATCAATCAAAATCAAACACAGAAAAGTAGCAAACCTACAAAAAGGTATAAAAATATGTTTTGAAACACCCTGTAGTTCGTATTATTAGTAAACCAAGACAGTAATATTATGCCAACACTGTATGTTGAAGAATAATCAACCTACAATAACAAAATACATGTCTCATAATAGTGATTGAGTATGCATATTTTTGCCTCCCTTAGTAGTCGCGCAGCGGTCGAAAAGACCGAGCAACCAAACAGGACCTCTCATCTTAGATGAAGTTCTGCAGAAAACTGAATCGCGTATTGCACACTGGCTTCACAAATCTATTTTGGGAAGGTAGGCGGAACTAGACAAGCCACGCATGCGCGCTGTGCAAATACCAACTGTTGAAAAAAAAAGTCGGTCTAAAAGACCACACGCGACTACTCTCGGGTTAAGGACATAATTGCTAATTTTGCCACTAGTTTGCGGTATCAACTAAAATTTCGCGAAAATTCGCGAATTGGAAATTGGTACATTCAATACAATTCATGAGATTCATGTGCAAACTGAATTTGAAGGGATTACTGCAACTTTAAAAAAATTCGCGAATTTCGTTGTCACCATTTTTGCACATCTCTACCAATCGGCATATTCTCATTTCCTAAACCACATTTTTTCAACCCCCATCCCTTTGTAGTAATTAGGCATGACCTTAGCCGTCCGGGCTATGCTCTCACCAATATAATTCTTACAAAAATTTCGAAAGTGACGCGTCTAAGCCGTACCCATCCGAGCAATTTAGATGGAAAATTACATTTTGAAATTTCCCTCTTTCTTTGAATTTTCATTTACAAGTATTTCACGCCTTGATATGAAAGAAACAGCAAAAAGATGTGATATCCCCTCCAAATACAAAAATTTGTAAAAAAAAAACGGCAGCCAAGCTCTCCTTTAAAAGTCTTTGGCTGTGAATGTTGTGAGATATAGAATTTGAGCCAATCTTTTCATTGTTCCTCCCTAGTTTCGCATTGAAAAGAAATAAGATCATTTCGCCTGTTGACGAGCGCCAAGCCAACCATTTTCGTGGCAAAAAAAGTAAAATTGTTAAACTCAAAATCATAAAAAAAATACTTGGCCATTGAATTGAATTTTACATTCATAAAAAAAAATTATTGGCCGTTGACTTTTTAACCAAATTCAATGGCAAAGTAATTTTTTTTATGATTTTGAGTTTAACATTTTTACTTTTTTACCACGAAAATGGTTGGCTTGGCGCTCGTCAACAGGCGAAATGATCTTACTTCTTTTCAATGCGAAACTAGGGAGGAAGAATGAAAAGATTGGCTCAAATTCTATATCTCACAACATTCACAGCCAAAGACTTTTGAAGGAGAGCTTGGCTGCCATTTTTTACAATTTTTTGTATTTGGGGGGGGGGGGGATACTAGCCTACTCACATTACGATCATTAAACCATAGGCCAATGGATTGAATTTTTTTCTATACAAAATCATTGCTGAAGTAGGGTAAAAAGTAGGGCTAAAATAGGGTAGGGCGCCCCGCCCCACCCTATTTTAGGTTTTTAAGGCGGTTGAAATAAGCTTGGGTCAACTTTTTTTACAGTGTTCTATGTCAATTTGAAAAACTTGCTTTCTGGGTCACTTTTCAACCCCAAATTTTCATCCCAAGATATTAAACAGGAGGTTGTTAACAAAAGATATAGGCAAGGCGTGATCAGATAACAATTTTTATAAGCTTTGGAAACTACTTTAAAAATATCTCTTTGGTGGCATTTTGCAGATAGTTAGTGGCTACGGCATGTAGCCTACAGTACTAAAAAAATAAGCAATATTTTGAAAATGTGCTTTGATCACACAATTACACCAAACACACATTATTTCTAACATGACATACTGGTGCAAACCACAACCCCATAGAACAATCTGTCGAGCTTGTAAGTAATCTAGATAAAATCCTCGCATTCCTCATTTAAGCCTGGTTTGCCCGAGCCAATCCAACAGTCGATTGAAATTTAATTGAATTGAATTTAACTCACCTCACAGCTAATCCCACAGGAGCTGGATTTTGGGCTTTTGCAGAGCTTGAAGTAAGGCCATATTCAGACAAAGTCTTATCATCCTCCATAACTTGATTGTCCTTATTAAATAATTGCTGATTGTTAGGTGGTACTTTCAGAATACCTGAAAACCCCATTAGCAGTGGCATGTAAGCACAGATGAAATTTACACATTCAGGACACATTTATTTAAAATCCATGATCAGGTAGGTAGGCTTATAGTAGGCTTGTTTGTTTGTCCAGTGCCCATTCATTACTCTTGGTAGGGCCTACATGTTTGTCACAAATTGTTTTTCTGTCCTGGTGTAAATGTTCCTATGGCAACCCCAAAACGTTTTTTTGTGCTGGTGTAAGTTACCACTACTACGACTGGAGCAAAAATTTTACACCTGGTTCTTGAGTAGGAGTGGGTGTAAACCGACAAAATATTGCACCATTTTTAAAGTTTGTAGTGGCTTGGTTGGTGTAGTGACTAGTGAGAAGCTAAGAAAGAAGCTAGAAGTTAAAATGAAAAAAACCGGGCCAAGCAATATCTTTCCCAATGATTATATGAATCTTCACGGTCTTTCTTAAAAGGGACAATGCCAATCAACCAATTGTTAAGCAAAATCCTTAGCCCAGGGCCGACATAACCTAAAACTAGGATAGGTCTGCTTAAAAGACGTTTAGCAATATTATGCACAACAATGTACTAGAAACGTATTATCTAGGCCAAAATATTGAAAAATATAATTGAGCCTATGCCTATTATCGTGTGGTTTAGGCTCTAGGCCTTCGTTGCCTCGTCAAATGTCAAAAGTCAAAATTGAGTGCAAGTAGACCTATGTTAGTTTGTCCAACTGAGGGTAAGGTGTACTTATTACTCTCATTTCCGTTTTTATGACGTACATCCGGATGATTCCAGGAGTACATTTGCAAACTTGGTACAGACAGGACAAACAAACAAACCTTGTGATGGGAATTCTCATGAACAAACAAACCTTGTGATGGGAATTCTCATGAACATTATTTTTTTATAAAAAACAAAAATTGTGTATTTTTTGTTTAGTGTTTGCTAGTTGCTATTTGGGGGACCTATGGCAAGAAATTGGGTTTTAAAGATTGTCCTATCTATGTACGTGTAGGCCTAAACTTGAAACAAAACCTAGTGGGCTAGATATAAAAAACTGACCTTCAATGATACGTTTCAGTTCTTGTACTGATGTTGTATCTTTTGCATCCGTGAAGATGGTCAGCTTCTTTCTCCGTATCATTAGAAACACATCCTAAAAAGAAACACAAATTATGTAGGTAGCCTAAGGTAGGGTTTGCCTTTGGTTTATTATAGGCCTAGGCTAGTCAGTCGTGGGGAGGAACGCATTTCTTTTCAGGAACTTTAATGGAAACACATTCCTTTTCTACATCAGGAACTTGTAACGTGAAAACTGAAAAGTTACTAGGCCTACCGTATTAGGGCCTATGGGCACTTGGAATGATCTCAATGTTCCTTTAGGCCTATACCAAGTTCCTTTTGCCATAGCATAGGCCTACCTGCCAAGTTTTGAATTCCCAAATTTGTAAAAGTCCCCAAACAGACTTTTAAGGGGAAACGAGGTGGCGTGGGCAACCGGGGGCCCCAGCAAAGTGGGCAAGCCCCCCGTTTTTTTTTTTTTTTTGCAATCTTGGTGCGTTTTAGTGAGCTTTGGGGACACTTTAATCATTCTTTTTCTCGCCATGTTCGATGGAGGGGGTAGGGCTAGCAGGCCGTGAAGGGGAGGGGGTAACACATACCAAGGAAGGCAAGAAACGTGAAATTCACGCGGGGCGCCAATTTTAAATGAAAATACCCTTTTTTTAAATTTGTAAAATAGACAGGGCAATTGTAAAAGACTACCGTTTTTCGTAAATTTTACGAATAATTCGTAAAACTTGGCAGGTATGTCATAGTAATCCCATTGAATTCCACTTCCAGTAGGGTACCTTATATGGGTCGTTCTCCAAATTCGGGACAAATTATGTCCTCAGCTAATATTATACTCCAAAATTAATATTTTAAGTTTTATTTTTACTCCTTAAAACAAATAATAATGTAGGCCTATACTATTTGACCATGTAATAGAACATATGAATATATAATTTTATAACGACAAAAACTGATAGTTAAAGCCTTAACCCGAGAGTAGTCGCGCCCCTGTTTGTAACGTTAGTAGTCGCGCCCGGTCCTTTAGACCGCATTATTTATTATGGGCTAATAACGTTAGGATGACGTTTTGATTACCAATATAAGATAATTTATCATATATGATACAGCATAGGGTCAATCGGGGTAAGTGTGGCACCTTTTTGTGTTATTTGACTTCAAAGCCCTGGCAGAGCCAGATTAATAAGTACAAAAATTCCCCAAAAATTAGGGAAGGTCAATCATTATCTAACCAACAGATACTGCTATTCTTTTATGTAAAAAATTAATTAACTTTATCATTTAAAAATGCAAATGAGAACGGGTGCTACCTGCCACACTTACCCACAATTATGGGGTAAGTGTGGCACCACTGGGGGGAAGTGTGGCACCCGCCTGTTTTACACAGAAGGAATGCACTTAGGAGCAAGGGGAAAGTGTGGCAAGGTAGAGAATTCTCTTCTGACAAACATAAATTTTTTCCAGATTTTTAGTGACTTAATTTGATGTATATCACGTCATTTTAAGATCGGCTAACATGTTTAAGATTAAAAACGGCAGCCGATTTATTAGCCTAGGCCTATAATAGTTGCCTGTAGGCATTAGGTTGTCAACTCTTCATTTTTCAAAAACATCTGCCACAGATGCAGAGAAAATGTATCGGATTCGTTCACCCTGTTGAGTTACACCTGATTCAGGAAGAATTCCGATTACTTGTTTTAACTTCACGAACGATATGTCACTTTCTTTTGTACCCTACGAAATTCTTTTATCGTTCTGTCAAGGCATCGAAGTGCCATCACACTTAACTCATCATCGTCAACGGTGAACCATACAAACGTACCTGTAGGACGAAGGCTTTCTACATTTTACTTGCCTGTTAAAGAACTCGACAAGGATGAATATGCATCGTTTTAGATCGGCTCTTATTGAAATCCGTTTTTAATGTTATAGGATGTCCTTCCTGGTCTTCCACCAAGTCTGCCTAATCATTCGAACTACCCTCAACGTCAGACAAGACTTCCGGTCTAGGCTTATTTATCTTTTTGTTTTTTTGTTTTTTTTTGTATTTTTTTTCATTGAAAAACCATCATGCCACACTTACCCCAAGAATTAAATTTTGTTGGGTAAGTGTGGCACCTTCTTTAAATTTGCCCCATATCATTTTTTTTTAAATGCTCCTTTGCAATTTAGTTACTTATAACCTCATTGAATTCAATAAGAGCAATAAATAGATAAAATTAATGCATTCATACCCTTAAATTCAAAACATTAGCCTACATATCTTGGCCGAATTGCGTTTTGTAATTAAAAAACAAGTGCTAGTTAAAATGCCCACTGCTCTTTAAATAATTTTTTTTATAAATGTATGAATTTGTGAGAATAAGCTTTATATGTCACTGAATAATAATTGTTTTACTTTTTTTTTCTAAGTTCATAAATAAACAAAATATGGCCGGGTGCCACACTTGCCCCGGTGCCACACTTACCCCGATTGACCCTACATGGTTATATTAATCAATTATCAATCAATAATCAATAAATAATCAATAAATAATCAATCAAACACAGAATGTTGCAAACCTACAAAAAGGTATAAAAATATGTTTTGAAACACCCTGTAGTTCGAATTATTAGTAAACCAAGACAGTAATATTATGCCAACACTGTATGTTGAAGAATAATCAACCTACAATAACAAAATACATGTCTCATAATAGTGATTGAGCAGTGGCGTAGCTACCGCCCCCGCAGCCCCCGCGACTGCGGGGGGGCCGTCAGGTTACAGAGGGACCCTTCATCTTTCGAACTCTCGCAGAACTTACCCTCAAAATTAATCTTTTGTAAAAAAAAATACGCATTAGTTCAAGTTGACAAAAGAGAAGAATGAACCGTGATAACCAATTTTACACATATTAACTTCAAAAATGCACACCTCTAAACAATTTGCACAATTTTGTCAAATCACCCGAGTTGAACATGGCCAATCATCTGTGACATGACTACTGTCACTTCTGTCAATCTTTTTTTAATTTTATAAAGAACTGGGTCGTATTAGTAACATTCCAATTCCGGATTCTTTTGAACGGGGATATTTACAAAATGCCTTTTTAGAGAAATCTCATTTCACATAGTATATAACGCGGTCCATTACACTAATAAATCATGACAACCCTTCTGTTGTCTGACAGAGGGATGTTTGGATGATGGCATGCAATTATTAGTTCATTGACATTTCATTCACACTTCAAGTGATCCTATGACAATGACTTCACACCCATTTTAATCAACATCATCAACATCATCAGTATTATCATAAGTAGGTAAGTGGTTATTTTTTATATTATTATTTAAAAGTGATGCAAGTAATCCATCCACTGTTGTAAATAGTTACTAATTTTTGTCGTTAGATTTGTTGATTGGTGTGTGTACGTAAATGTATGCAAGTTTAAAAATGTGTATTTTCTGGGGTGTTTTCATTTATCATTATAACATAATGGTTTTAGTAAATAAATGTATTATAGATGTCATCAAAATCGCGTTTTAGGCCATCAAACATAATGTAGGGCCAAAAAAAATTTCACCTACGGTGTAAAAGCCTCCGGCGGCTGGGGCTTCGCCCCAGACCCCAGCTGTTTCGCGCAAGTCGCGGGGGGCCCCAGGAAATGTTGCTACGCCACTGTGATTGAGTATTCATATTTTTGCCTCCCTTAGTAGTCGCAGCGGTCGAAAAGACCAAGGAACCGAACAGGACCTCTTATATTAGTTGAAGTTCTGCAGAACACTGAATCGCGTATTGCACACTGGCTTCAGAAATCTATTTTGGGAAGGTAGGCGGAACTAGACAAACCATGCATGCGCGCTGTACAAATACCAACCGTTGAAAAAAAAAGTCGGTCTAAAAGACCACACGCGACTACTCTCGGGTTAAACACCAGCTCCATGCCTGTTTCCAGTAGCATTTCTCAAAGTTCTTTTATAATTTTCAAAATGATATCATGTGTTAATATAATAATTATATACCTAAATAAGTTTGAAATAATATACTTGTTACTTTAAATAAGTTATTATGTCAAACAAATAAATATTTAATGACTTTTAAAGCATGCAAATGTTGGTCACTCATGGAGTGTAACAGCTCCATGGCCATGCCTTTAAGTTGCGATAAAAACCCACCAGGTGGCAGGTCAGTCCAAACAGGAAGTGGAAGTAAAGGTATAGCTGCCATTTTGAATTTACATGTATGGTGCTCCATGAACGGTGAAAGTTAAAAGTGTTTTATATCTCAAAACATCCGGATAAATGGGCGAGTGTATTTATTCATCAACTCGGTGATATCATTAGATTGACGATATTAATTATAAACATTAATTGGGGTGCGTTATTAACTAGAACATTGAGTAAAGAACTTATCTTTAAAGGCACATGTTCATAACCTTAAAATTGAGATGTTGTTTATTGCAATATGCACACATTCATCAGCTCAGTGGCCATCAGCTCCATGGCACTCCATAGGACCATGGAGTTGATTTTGTCCACGGAGATGATTTTTTGGCATTTTTACATGTTTACAGAATCTGATAGCTGTCTCAACTTATATTGTACATTATTCTGTATTAGGTATTAGAATTCTATTATTTTGTATAAATATTTGGTTTTTATTATTGCACTGCAATTCTCCATGCAAAAACTCTGTGGCAGGAAGAGATTTTAAATGGCCCTAGAAATCCTTAAAACACATTTTTGATCTCTGCCAGCATGTGGAGTTACCCCTACGTAAGCAATATTAGGAGAACCTGTAAATGTGCAAAATACGTAATTTAAAAATCTTTAAAAATCATTTTTTTTAATCTTCGTTTTGTCCCTAATCTATAATGGAGTTCACATCGGCTGTTCAGTGGGCAACAAATTCACATTTTGTACAACCCTTAGAAAGGGTTCCAACTGAACAATGCTTCAGAGTGCTTGGTAGCAAAGTGAACCCCATAGTGCAAAAGACAAATAGCCTACCATCTCTAAACTAAAAGTGTAGTTGATAAGCCTTATCTCTATTTTAATAAATTCATTGTCTTATTTACATTTTTCTAAGCATTTTCGTTTTTTGGCGAAGTGTTTATCTTCGTTTTTAAGGAAATATCCGATTAAATCATATCAAAAGGTTAGGCCTATGTTATTTGTTTTACAATTCCGCTTAGAATTGAGCTACAATTTGGATTTAAAAACATTTTAGGCCTTGTTTTGACTTGATGAATTGAATAAACTATATACTATAATCAGTAAATGAAAAAAATATTACGATTTAACTATCACTTATACAAGAGACCCCACACCTGTCATCCCATTTCATCTTGGATTTTCAATTCTAAACCTGGGTAAATGGTTGTAAAATACCTCTATTATATTCGTCATGCGCCTCTCCATCCTTTCAACTTTCAAGCATAGGCGCCGAGTACGGGGGGGGGGGGCGACGGGGCTCAAGCCCCCAGCTGTGATTCAGGGGGGGCTCAGCCCCCCCTGCGGAGCAAGCTCTGAAGTGTGTAAGTGAAAAATTCCAAGGGTTCAATTGCTAACAGGAGTTACCAGATTTTTTTTACTAAATGGCCCTTCGAGTTCGAGTCAATGCACATCGACAAATTATGTCTTTTTCCCACTTCACGTGTTTTCTATTAGATCATTCTAGGGTTGCTGACTGACGTGTGGCTAGTGTGTTATGGTTCTTTGGCAGTCCGTCTCGCTCGGCCTCCTGTGGCAAAAATTAGTTTTCTAACGACATTTTAGGAGAAAAACTGTCAATAGAGCAGTGCACTTTTGAATGACCCTATATATAGTCATAGGATTTCACCTGAGAGAGTATTATTGGATGAGCGTAGCGAGCGAAGCGAAGATTCCATTCTACTACACTGGAGAAAAAATTCCGGAATGTTTTTTTTTTCTTTCTTTCTTTCTTTCTTTCTTTTGTATTTTTGTATGTTTGTCCACACGATTCCGGCTAAACCGATACTCCGATTGTGATGAAATTTTATGGAGGCCTTCGAAATCTCTGAACTTAGAACTGCCACGTTTTTGAGAGCAATCGGAAAATTATTTCTCATGAAAATCGCAATTTTACGATTTTTTTTATTTTTAACAAAATTCTTCGATTTATAAGACCTACATGCTTTGTCCGATTGTAATAATTTGTTCACAGAACCTTTATTTTATGAATTTATATATTCGTGTGAAATTTGATCGTTATCGAAAGATAAATGTCTTTAAAAAATCGCAATTTTACGACTTTTTTCAACTTTTTCAATTTCTTTGGCTTATAGCCCCTACATGCTTTATCCGATCGTAATGATTTTTTCACAGAACCTTAATTTCATGAATTTATATATTCATGTGAAATCTGAGCGCTATCAAATAATTATTTCTTATGAAAATTGCAATTTTACGATTTTTTCCTTTTTTTAAAATTACGATTGATTAAAAATTTAAAAATTTAAGTTATTTTTTTATTTAATTTAATTTAATTTTTAAAAAAATCAACTTAGATATGATTTTTTCATAGAACAACAGAAAATCCGCATAACAAATGGCAGCTCAATGCACCAATTACGCTCATCCAACAACGCGGCGGGACTTAAGCGTTTTCCTAGTTAGTTGCATGACTACCCGATCTTTATGGGTAGTTATTTGTTTGGCGTGACTTATTGAAGCAAATCTTTCATTGTATTTTTACACCTGAAATATCGTTTCAGGCCATCAAACAAAATGTAGGCCCCAAAAAAATTTCACCTGCGGTGTAAGCCTCCGGCGGCTGGGGCTTTGCCCCAGACCCCAACTGTTTTCAATTAAGCCCCCCCACCCAAAATCAAAACTCGGCGCCTATGCTTTCAAGTCCAACAAATTCTTTTTGAAAGGGTTGTTTTTTTGGCATTTGTAAAAGGTTCACAGACTGTAAAACTTAATCACTGGCCAGTAATGAAACTAATATTATTTCAATCATATCATTTAATTATTGATGAGTCGAGTAAAAATTATAGTACACACACTGTCTAGCCTGCCTTTTTCCGGTTATTTGAGTTTTTGAAAGGCGATTTTAGCATCAGTTTCATTCAAAAGTGTGTACCGTATTGAATATTCGACGAATTACAGAATAATAACTAATTATTAGCTTGTCTAGAGGAGTAGTGGTATGCTACACAAATGACTAAGTACCCTACAATAGTTTATAAGCCACTGCAGAACCCATGGGTTGATTTCATATTACTGTTGTCCTGCGTTCCACGTTCGAATCCAGGATGTTCCTTCACTCTTGTTTACACCGTTATCCATGTGTGTATAGGCATATAATAATTTAATTTAGTTGTTCTTTGTAAATCAGTTTTTATAACTGCATATAGGATAGACGTAAAATAAGTAAATACATTGCCAAGTTATTTTGCGAACAAATCTTAATATTTGGTTAAAATTGAAATAAAAACACCCACATAACCATCTTTTGACAAGGAATTGACTAACATACGTTATATGAAAACGTTAAAATAACGCTTGTTATAATGCAATATATATGCATGGTTGAATTCAGTACCTTTTTTCGAGTTGGAATTTAAATGAAGACGGGCTGAGTGGCTGACCTCAGTAAACCAATATTCATTGAAACCTTCGT
Source organism: Sweltsa coloradensis (assembly GCA_024449915.1). Taxonomy (NCBI): domain Eukaryota; kingdom Metazoa; phylum Arthropoda; class Insecta; order Plecoptera; family Chloroperlidae; genus Sweltsa; species Sweltsa coloradensis. Next base: position 62,708 of record JAMZAV010000993.1, read on the forward strand.
CAACCTTTCAGCTATGATTGGCAACATTAGGGGTCTTGAAAAAGACCAATGTCAAGTGTGGCCCTAGGTTCCTCCACCACTGAATAGTCGGCGTGAATGCCATTATAGAGAGCGACCCATATCGTAAACTACAGTAGACCTACCTATACAAAATATCTTGGGACTACGACCCGTGTTCTAGAAACTGTCTTCATCCATGTGGCTGTCAAATCTGAAGATTTATGTAATGGAAGTCAACAGTCACAACAAATAGCAGTTTAGTAACTGTTTGTTCTGTTGTCCCGGTAGCTCAATTGGTAGAGCTATGGCACGTTAAGCCGGAGGTGAAAATTCTTGTCAAGATCTTGTAAGATCTTGCAAGATCTTGACAAGAACTTGTATTAAGTAAGATCTTGTCAAGATCTTGCCAAGATCTTGCATTGAAGTAAGATCTTGTTTATTTCTTGCCAAGATTCTTAACAAGAATATTCTTGGCAAGATTCTTGACAAGAATATTCTTGGCAAGAACTTGGTTAGAAACAAGATATAAACAAGATCTTGTCAAAATCTGCCACCTGGTGTTAGCATCTTGAACCTCATCAGTCATCACTAACAGTTACATCAAACAAGCCATGCAAGCCTGCATTTGTGCTGTCTCACTGTTTCAGTTTATTTAGAACTAGAGTAGACAGTTGATAATAGACCTGCGGTCTGATTCTGTAAAATCGTTATGGAAGATAACGATCGTTATCCGGCACTTAAGCGACAATTTTGCGTGTCGACTGATTCTGTAAAAATGATAGCGATCGCTATGATAACGAGAATGAAAAAGGAGTCGCTATGCTATGCTATCAAGATACAATAAATGGCGGCCGTAGCGACTATTTTACAGAATCAGGTCGATAACGATAATTTATAACGATTGATATTTCATATCAACCGTGATCGCTATCGCTATCATAGCGACTATTTTACAGAATCGCACTGCTGGTCTACATCGTAAGCAAAGGCCACATACACATTTAAATAGCTAGAGGTAGTTGCCATGTCATGTAGCCTACAGACATCAGACTATGTGAGTATTTACAACCACTACTGTAGCCTAGGTAGTAGGCTTAGATGACAGGTATTATGCCTTGCACTATAGGTCTAGGCCTGTGTTTGCCCTAGCCTGCAGGCAAGCCTACTTGCTTTGTGTTCTTGTTCACAGGGCCTAGATTAACAAGCCACAGATAAATATCTAATAAGGTGGGCACTAGGCCTAGGCTTGTGTTTGCTCTAGGCCCTAGCCTAGATTAACAAGCCACGGATAAACATCTAATAAGGTGGCAAAGTGTGTATCGAAATTGCATCAAGTAGGCCTACTGGTACCGCATAAATAGACCAACCACAATCTTGCCAAGAAAAATACAAGATCTTACAATACAATCTTGCCAAGATCTTGTCAAGATCTTGCCAAGATTTTTCACCAGGGTAGCCCAGGAACGAGGACCGGCAACAGTAATATTGGATATGATTTAAAACAACAACAACCATAAGAGTCCCGGAACCCATTAACGAGTAGGCCTACGTAATGATTATAGGCCAGACCTAGGCCTTGCCTACACTACGTTGAATGGAACTAGCCTAACTGCCCTTGTTCAGGGTGTGGGCAGTGGGCACAGCAGGGCATTGTTTTTCCATCTGGGTAAAGTAGGCTACTAGATTATTTGGTTTAAGTGCGTGTCAAATGTTGGATCATAGGCCTAATGCGCCACTCTAGCCTAAAACAAAGCTTAAGATGATATGGGAAGGACTTCTGCCTACTGTGCTGGACAAAACCAGTCATGGACTACGTATATATCAGGACGTCCAACCTCAATTGTTCAAAACGCTTTGAAAGGAATCGGTTTGAAATACGCACCGTATATCAAACAACCCTAACTGATTTTGTTGAAACTAGTAGGCCCCGGTAGGTAGCCTATCACAGTGGATCCAACATGGCTGCACTGCAGGCCAGCCATATCCCTTTCGTCTTAAAATTTAGAATTATCTCTCACTAGCTTTGACGTCCCAAGGTTGAGAATTCAAAGGTACCGTAGGCCTAGTGAGCGAAAACGGAAAGTCCTTACTTACAATGCTTGAAAAACAAACAAAACAACACAGGAGGTGGCGTGGCGTACGGAACCGCTTTGAAGTGTGGATCAGGTTCAAGCGAAGCGGATCGAATACTCCAACTCGCTTCCTAAGTGAATTGGATCGAAATCACTTTGGGTCAAATTCGATGTGTAGGCCTAGGCCTAGGTATATCAGACTCGGGAACAGTTTTGAACCAAAGTGCCTTCGTTAAATGCGAATTAAACGTCCTGATATACGTAGGCACTAGTCATGGGCACGTGGAGGGTAAGTGCAAATTCTAGGCTAGGCCTAGGCCTAGCCCCCTAGCGCAAGTTGCTAAATAAAGATCTTTGAATGAATGAAAAGAGGCGAGCTCAGGCCGGCGACGTAAGAAACTTGCCACTAAGGACCAGTTCCCCCGTGTTTTAGTAGGCCTATTAAGAAATTGTTTTAGTTACCGGTAGGCCTATAAGAAATCCGATATCCTGATTGGTTAGTAGGCCTAATGTTTTAGTGGCCTGTCATAATGAAGGTAGGCATAGGGGCCTAGGCTAGGCCCTAGTCTAGGCCTAGGCCTAGCTACCCTAGTAATAGTTTTAGGCGCTAAAGAGCTAAAGCTAGAGCTACAGCTAAAGTTTATTCATGATAGGGCCTAGGCCTAAGGCCTCGCCTAGGTACTTCTTTTCATTCGTCGTCGTAAGCATTTTGTTTTTGTTATAACAAAATTCTAAAGACTAAAACAATAACAATTTAACACGTAGGCCAAGGTATGTCCTCCCCCTATCCCCTTATAACAAAACCAATTAGTGGGAACTGGGCTCCACGTGCCCATGACTGGTTTTGTCCAGCATAGCACTAGCCTAGGCCTAGTAAGTCCTCCCCATATAATCATCTTAAGCTTTGTTTTAGGTTAGAGTGGTGCATTATGACCTAACGGTTGACGCGCCCTTGAACCAAATAATCTAGTAGGCCCCTACTTTAGCTAAACCTAGGGTAGGCCTAGGCCTAGCCTAGGGCCTAGGACCCTACACAAAGACCGACAATGTTGCTAGCCTAGGGAAACTACAGCAATGCCTGCCTAGCTAGCCTAGGGTAGGCCTACGCCCTAAGGCCAAGTCCACTTGGTAGGGCCTACTTACCATTTTATCGCTGTTAAACTATACGGGCGTCAATAGTATTATGCTAGCGTACTAGCACAGCACAGCCGAAATGACGAAATGGTACTGATAAACAAAACACAGGACCCTTATTCTGTTTCGATTCGACAGCTCTCACTTTTCACTTTTTTCGACACGTCTCATCTCACCCAAATGTGACGCCCTCTCATGTGTGCGATTCTGTTTACAATTCGAAATCGAAAAAGATCGATGTCGACCGGAAGTGCGAGTTTTCAAGAAGTGAGACCTCTTGGCCAATCAGGAGGTTGGAATTTAAAATGCGCGCTATTAAATAAAAAGTGGGGTTATGTTTGGATTTGCACTTCGAATATCTTTACGAGATTTGTGTTTTAAAAATGAATACAATTGTAGTATCCTCGTGAAAATATGTAAACTATGATGGTTGAAATATGTAGAACAATTCAATTAGCAGAATTTAGGCGATGAAAATAATTACGGAACATGTAAACATATGGTCATGATGTTTTGTAAAAGTTAGGTTATGGTGTCCGTCTACCAACATAAACAGGAATATTACGCGTAAATGTACTGGAATATGCCTTGCTTATGTAAAATACTTGCATAGAAAATGATTTAACCACCTTTAAACTACAATGGAACTTAGGCCCTAGTTATTCAGAATTTGATTGTTATGATGTTGTTTTGTTGTCGAGTTTTTAAGGCCACAAAGCGTAGTACGCGTAGTAGTTTCATCCGATTTTCAGGACCAATCCCCGCCGTCCTTTGCCGGCCCCCGACCCAAACACGTAGCCGTATTGACTTCTCACCAAGAATTATTCATGAGAAGTTGTCACTTTTTTTAAGAATATCGCAATGTTCGATTAATAACCAAACAGAATCGCAGTTGTCACTTCTCACCCCAAGTGAAGCGTCGAAAAAAAACATTCGACAGCTCTCACTTTTTACTTTTTTCGACACGCTCATCTCACCCAAAAGGACACCCCTCATGTGTGCATTTGTTTACAATTCGAAATCCAAAAAATCGATGTCGACCGGGAAAGGGGAGTTTCGAGAAGTGAGACCCCTGGCCAATCAGGAGGTTGGAAATTTAAAAAAGAACGCTATTTAAAAAAAATGGGGTTATGTTTGGATTTGCACTTCGAATTCTTTTTGAGATTTTTGTTTTAAAAATGTTACAATTGTAGTATCTCGTGAAAATATGTAAAATAGATGGGTTTAAATATGTTTGAAAAATTCAATTAGCGAATTAGGCGTTGCAAATAATTAGGAACATGTAAACATATGGGTCATGATGTGGGTTATAAAGTTTGGTTATGGTGTCCGCTACCAACATAAAACTGGTAGTAGTATAGTAGTAGTAGTTCTTTATTCTGTGTTAAATATTTTGGTTCAACAAAAAATGGCGAGGTCAATCGATATGGATTGTTCTTCCACCTAACCATTTTAATATTATAAATACAAACAAAATATAATCACAATAAAATAATCTAAAAATTTAACATAGAAATGGAAGATTAATTAAAGGAAAATAATAGATACCCCATTTAGTTAAGAGAGTGTATTATACATTGAAAGACTGGGGTTTGTGCAGTTTTCTGCCCCAAAAAGGAAAGGATTACAATCGGGACAGGTGTGACAATAGCTACCGGGTAAGTATCAAGATGTATTTACAGAAAAATATCTAGATTTAAAAAGGGGTTTCTTGAGAAATGCTTATTGTTTCTTTTGAAGGTGGGCTTAAAAAAATCAAGGGTTTATTTTTTAGTCGCAAAAGCATTTTAAATTCTTCGTCCCCTAAGATATATGTTTTTTGAGAGAGTGGTTTTTTGGAGGGATACTGAAGTGAGGTTGTGTGCTTGTATTTTGGTCAGTTGAATTAGTTTTGAATGTTCCGGGGTTGTCAATCACAAAGCAAGCTGCGGGTGGGTTAGACATTTGTAACTGTTAGATTTTTTGGGTCTTTAAACATATCGCGACAGCTGCGCGGTGCCCAAGTGCCTAATATTCAATGGCACGTTTTGCAAAATTAGCACTGATTAATCAAGTTTTTATACGTTTTTCCAAAAAGAAAGATTCATGGGATAAAATTGAGGGAAATTTAGCAAAGAAAGCTACTCTAGTATCTCTGGCTTCCCCAAGAGGGATAACATACGGATAGCATATGTGCTAGAGTTTAGCGCCTACAAAGCTATCAATATGTGGTTGCCACGTTAAAGTTTTATCCGGCATAATCCCAAAAAGTTTCATTCATTACAGTTTTATTGTGCCCTTTTTAACGTTAGGGGTGGAATTAACAGTGTATATTTGATTTTTGTCTGAAATTTTAAATAGTTGTGTTTTTTTTATCATTTGGTGCAATTGATTAGCAATTGGGGCAATTGGATTAGCAATTGGAATATCACGCGTAAATTACTGGAATATGCCCTTGCTTATGTAAAATACTTGCACAGAAAATGATTAAAACCCCTTAAACTACATGGAACTTAGGCCCCAGTTATTCGAATTGATTTTTATGATGGTTGTTGTTGTCGAGTTTTTAAGGGCCCCAAAGCGTAGTAGCGTAGTAGTTTTTTTCCCAGTTTTCACGGACCCAAACAAGCCCCCCCTTTGCCGGCCCCGACCATCACGTAGCCCTATTGACTTTTCACCAAAAATTATTTCAGTGAGAAGTTGTCACTTTTTTTCAACGATATATCGCAATGTTTCGATATCGATAACCAAACAGAATCGCATTTGTCACTTCTCACCCAAGTGAGAGCTGTCGAATAGAAACAGAATGAAGGCCCATTCACAATAAATTAGCGCACAGGAATTAGCGCACGAAAATTACGAAAATTAAAAACGGTCGTTCACAATGAAATTTTTAAAAATTATACATGCATTTTACCTGCATTTCCCGTTAAATTGGATATCTGTTTGATTTGTTGAATTACATATTATTTATGATGATATATTTCAAAATGGACAATATAGACGAGATTTTGGGCTACTTAGCACTTGTGATAGGTTACACTTGGTTTTTGGGGTATTGTGCGCATGCGCGAACTTGGGAAAATCACTCAAATTAACGAAAAGTTGAAGTTGGTTCAACTTTCACGCCACGCACGCTACGCACGCTTGGCGGTAATTGGATGTGAACAGTTTTGGGAAATTCAATATGGCCAACTTTTTAAATTTCTATAAATTTACGTGGCTAAGTGGTTGTGAATGGGCCTTAAGGGTACAGAAGTGCCTAAATAAGTCGATGGGATTATCGAGCTAGTTTCGACTTTCGAGGTCGAGCCAACAGCCCATCAACAGCCAATGAGAATAGTTTAATTTAACATTTTTATGTTGGTATGCCCGGTCACGAACGTGGCGGCGACTGGTGTGGTAGTGGTGGCAAGTGGCATGTTGTTGACATGCACCTACAGCACCTGCTGGAACAGTATTTAAATTCTTTTAAGGATACAGTTACACTTTTACGACTTAAATATTTTGATAGTATTGTTTTCACGTTATTGTTTATCTTAACACTATTTATTAACAAGGTAACATTTGATGTTTGTTCTTTGATTTTGCATGATTCCCGTGTATGTGACAGCTGTCAGAGACTGACATAACCTTAAAGAGTTTCAAGTCTCAAGTAGGGCGTAGGAACTATTTTTGTAGGGGGGGTTCAGACTAAATCTTTAAAAAAAAACAACATAAAATAATTATTTATGGGTAAACGGTCTTTTGTGGGTCAAGTATACGTGATTTTGCATAATGGGGGGTCTGTGGGGTAGGCCTAGGCCTAGTCCCCTCAGTAGGGCCTACCCTCAGCTTATGTGGGTCTCGGGCGCACAGGCGTGAAGAGTGTGATTGCAGTATTTTAACGAGTTAAACTTTTTTTTTTAACTTTTGTGCCAGCGGCCTGGATGATAATAAATAAATTAATAACATTAGTTAGCAAGCAACACTCATACCTGAGTTATTTGATGGCTGGGGGTCAAGCCATCAAGTGGGGTGGGAGAGGAGTTCCCACCCCCACCCCCTTCCTATGCACCTGCCTGGCTATGTACGGACAAAAACAAACATCAAAAATAGTTGTGGTCACCTCAAAAGACTAGGCCTACGTAGCCTAGCCAGTGTTGGGTAAGTTCCTGCAAAAAAGGAACTTTTAAAAGTTAAGTTACTTGGCCTTCAAATGGAACTTTTAAAAGTTACAGTTCCTTCCCACAAAAAGGAACTTTTGAGTTCCCGAAATAATAAAAGTTCCTGTTTAAAAGTTCCTTTATCAGGTAAATTATGGTACATAGAATTTGGGTTTCGATTTTTAAGCCGTGTCGTCGCGAGCAAATATGACAGCTTTATCAATCGGGGTTACGCCTCCTAAAAATTATATGCTACTGCTTTTTATCAATTGATTTTCATATCTGTGTCAGCTAAATCCGTTTTCAAATGTAGAGGCATGGTGGGTTTTGTCCATCTCTCAGACTGAAAGGAACTTCTTAAACTTAATTAAAAGTTCCCCAAAATTTGTAACTTTGTGTTGAAAGTTCCCCTAACTAAAAATGGAACGCGTTCCTTAAAAGTTCCTACCCAACACTGAGCCTAACCAAGGCCTATTCATGATGTTCTTTCTCCAAAACTACTGATTATTACTTTTATAGGCCTTGTTATTTTGGAAAACATTTTTTGTGTATTTCATACACAAAGCTTTAGCCTAGACCTAGATAGCTCTCGGCCTAGCACAATATCCTGATCCTGGTATTTGGATTACGTGTTTGTCATACAAACAAACAACCATCAATTTATGTTATAAATATAGGCCTAGCTAGGCCTACAGGGTTATTGAATGAAATGTTTTTAAGAGGAATTCTTGTCCAAAGCCTCGTGTGTGAGAAAATCTCGCATCAGCCGTCAGCTAGGGACGGCAACCCCCACCCCCCTACATATTGTGGTAAGGCATTGACGGTCATCGTCACGTGCGGCAGCGAGATTGCTTATTTTGGTGATATTTGTTTCAATCGCAAATTTGCAGCCCGAGTTTCCTCTAGCTAGGGCGCATGTTGTGCGTTATATGCTCGTTATCCTCAATAATATGCATCATCATAAGCGTTGTGTGTTCCATTCAGTGTTGATCAAGTTAAAACTAACATAACATAACATTTCTTAACGGTTGCAAATGGCCCTTCCGCCCGGTGGCAACCACTCACTCCCCCAGACCTAATTACTGTCCCCCCCTAAAAATGATCTAAATCCCTTAAAGACCCACTACCTACAATATCCCCCGGCAAGTCATTCCATTCCCTAACAGTCCTTTCCATGAAACCATACCGACCCAGATCCGTTCTTACTACTTGACGCTGGAACTTCCATGAATGATCCTCCCTTCCCTGTAAAGCCCCTCTTGTAGCCTATTGCGGATGTCCCCCCACCCCCTACTTCCCCTAGCCGCCCTGTACATACTGCACAACCTAACCTCCCTTCTTCTTCCCTCTAATGACTCCCACCCCAACTCTCCTAACATTGCAGTGACACTGTCATACTCTCTCTACATTCCCCTTATCATCCTCTTCCCACCGCCACCGCCTAACCTTTCCCGTAACCCTTCTTGCCGCCCTACGTTGGACTTTCTCTACTTCCAAAACCTCCCCCAACTTATACGGATCCCATGCCGCCGCCCCATACTCCAGGACAGGTCTAACCACTACCTTATATGCCCGATCTTTAACCTCCCGGCTGGCCCTCTTAGATTTCTCATAACAAAACCCAGAGCCCTATTTCCCTTCTTAACAACTTCTTGCACCTGATCCCCCCAACCCAAATCCTCTGCCAACATCACCCCTAAGTACTTATACGTTCCTACTTTCTCCATAACAGCCCCCATTAAAGTGTATGTCCTACCTACCTTAATTATTCTTCGCGAGAAACCAACCACCTTACATTTACCTATGTTCAAACCCATCTTATTTGCTGTGACCCATTCCTCTATTACCCCCAGATCTGCCTGCAACAACCTAACATCCTCAATCCCCCTTATTGCTCTATACAAAAACCAATCATCTGCAAATAATCTTATTCTTGATGTTATTCCTGCCCTATGTCATTTATAAACATAATAAACAACAAAGGCCCTAGCACTGAGCCCTGCGGTACCCCCGATGTAACCTCTAAACTATGTGACAAGGTACCCCCAACCCTAACCCTCTGAGACCTACCTCTCAAGAAATCTCCAACCCACCTCACCACTCCTTTTTCCCCCACCACATTGTTAACCTTCTCCATTAAGGTGCGTTTACTGTTCAGCGTTTGGTGCGCCGCGGGCGACGCAGTAGCCGCGAATCGCACATCGAAATCGCTCGTATCGTTTACTGGTCCGCGCCGCGCCACGCGCGCGAGTATTTGACTTTGCAAAATACTGTTGTTTTTGTTGTATCTAGTTCGTGTCAAAAATGGAGGTAGACGACGATCAAGATTACAATATCAAGTAGCTCATTTCAATTACCGCCATAATATTTGGCGTCGTAAGCTGATTGCTTTAGCATATTTATCAAGTGTAAACCAAAACTTCCGTATGCCTAAGAGGTTTTATATACGACCTATATACCAAAAGAGGCAGGAGCAAGGGTTCCATGCAAATCTTATTGCTGAAATGAGGTTAGGTGATGAAGAACAATTCTTTAATTTTCATAGAATGAGCCCGTACAAGTTTGATGAACTTCTTGGTCTCGTGGGACCTACCATAAAAAGACAAAGTTTGACCACCCAGAGACAAGGCTCGTTCTCGACGGCAGATATTAATATTGCGTCAAACACGTGAGCGTCCATGTTTAAACAAGCACCTTTTTAACAACACAAAGCACGGAATTGTGGGTAATCTCGCAAGCGACGCGCGGAAAAAGTTCAACCAGTTCGAGTCTAGCGCAGCTGGCGCGCCTCGAGATCGACCAAATCGCAGCCGCCAATGTCGCGGCAACCCAGTTCTCTGATTGGCTGCGCTCGATTCGCGCGAGTCGCGGCGCACCAAACGCTGAACAGTAAACGCACCTTTAGCAAATCGTGCGAGACTTTATCAAAAGCCTTTTCAAAATCTAGAAAAACAGCATCTACTTCCCCCCCACTGTCCAAAATGTCCCCAATATCCTGAACTAATCCTACCAGTTGAGTGTCACAAGAAAAACCTTCCCTGAAACCATGTTGAGCATCCGTGAACCACGCCTCCCCTTCCAATGAGTTCCTAACATAGTCTGCAACTACCCTCTCCATAATTTTGCTCCCTACTGAAGTCAAGCTAACTGGCCTATAATTTCCTATTGTACATCTATCGCCCCCCTTATGAATTGGCACCACGAGTCCCTCCCTCCAACCTTCAGGGATCTTACCTCACTTAAAGACTTTCTACATACATCCCCTAGAAACCTTACCGCGGCATCACCCCCAATTTTTAAAAATCTGCACCCCAAGCCGTCCTGCCCTGGAGCCTTTCCTACAACCATCTTGCCCAACACCCTCTTTACATCCCTATCTGAAATTGTGATGGGGGTGTCCCCCCTTTCCCCTTGCCACTGCTCTCCTGTATCCCTATTCTCCTGAAACACCCCCCCATAATAGGAATTTAAAGCCTCCGCCTTATCCTGGTCGCTAACGTATATCCTTTCCCCCTCCCCCTTAAGAGTAGGTATTGCCACCCGTCCTTTTTGTCCCCTTAAGTGCTTGTATAAACTTGTCCCGCTGTCCCTAATTCCCCGGTCCCCATCCATTAACCTCATCATATAATCGTCCCTAGCGTCAACCTTAGCCCTATCAAGTATCTCCTCCCATTCCTTAAGCTTTTTCTTACCCCTCCCAGTCCTCCGATACTTCCCATACACGCTCCTACATTTTCTCTTCAACCATCTAATTCTTCTATTGTAATAAACCTAAGTAATAAAACTAAGTACCTAGTAGAAACAAGAAAGGCTAGTGGAAGTGGCCTGTTTACAGTCAATTTATGTAAATTCACATTAAAGTCAGAGTCATCAATACATTACCGGTATATACATTGTTGAATACTATGTAATATTGATTTTAATTTATAAGTATGGGCTATGAGTTTCCTAAACTTTTTTATTTTCATTCTATTAGCATTTCTGCCACGAACGCCGCAAAACAAACTTTTACAAGTTACTTTTTTTTATGGTAACTTAACTTTCCAGTTAGGTACTTTATTTTTGGACTAACTTTAACTAATTATCATTAAAGTCCACTAACTTAACTTTTATAAAGGTAGGCCTACTATTTTTTTACAAACTTCCCCAACTCTACTCATCATCATCATCATTTCTAGCAGGTTCACCGTTTGGAAGTTGCTTCAGTCGTCTGTTTTTGAAAGCTATGAAGTTGTTTTTAGCCCTACTATCCCTTCAGTTAGCCCATTTCATTCCACCACTGTCCTTGCAAGAGAGAATCCCTATCAGTTTTCCATGAACCTCTTTCATACCGTACTTCTATGAGTTGTCACCCCTAATATTATAGCTACCTTTCCTTAAGCATCTATTTAATTCCCTCCAATCCTCATTATTTCTGGTGACCCTTTACATTTTCCCCAGACTTTCATTCCTCTTTCTGTCCTCTAGCTTTTCCCAACCTAACTCATTGACCATTCCTGTCAGTGTCACGCTTTCATATATTCTCTCTATCCTTCCGTTAATGAGCTTATCACTCCAAGTTTTCCTCTTATTTAATACTACCTTAGCTGCTCTTCTTTGTACAGCCTCTAATCTTGATATTTCCCCTTTCCTGTATGGATCTTGGACCGCCCCTGCATATTCCATTGTTGGTCCTACTAGCGTTTTGTAAGATTTCCCTTTTAAATCCCTGCTTGCCCCTTTTTCCGTACATCCTTTACATGATTTTTGATTTGCTATGAAGCCACACTCCCAGTGGTGGCACTACAGTGGGGCACCCAAAAAAATTCTTGCCCACGTCCTTGCCCACCCAGTTGAGATCTAGATTTTTTTGTCCTACTTACAAAAATAAATCACAAATAATAACATTTAATAAAAATAGTGTGTTCTAGAGTTGAAAGCACTACTTGACGCAAGTTATTGCTCTGTCCATTACATTTCTGTCCCGTCTCGTCCCCACCTGCATCTCACCTCACCCGCTTGGAACTGTGTTGACAGGACATTCAGAGAATTACACTCCTACCCCTTTTACAATGTCCCTTTTATAATTCCTCCAATCAGATGGTTAGAATCAATGCAAACAGTAAGCCTTTTTCATTACATATCAAATTTGAACACAAAAATGAAGATTGATCACAAGAATAAAGATTTCACGTTCGGTGGTTTCTTCCGCGAAAGTTTTTGATTATACTCCCTGATTTGCTGTTCCTGATTTTTGGCAAACCTCATATTCGTTTGGATCGTCTAATAAGTCAGTTTTTTTCTTTTCGTTTTTCTTTTTTAATGTTTTTTTTTAAAAATTATTATTATTTTTTTTTCTTTCTTTGTCTTTTTCTTTCTTTTTTCCTTTTGTTTTTTCCCTTTCTTTTCTTTTCTTTTCATTCTACACCCTTTTTTATATTTGATTCATTCATTAAATGCATATAATATATTTTTTTTTATTTGTTACCAAAATTGTTGTGTTTAAATGCATTGTTGTTGTAATGCTACTATTTCAAATATTTACGAAAATGTAGTTTATTGTTGTTTTTGCATCTATGTAATTAGATTTATTTAGTTGTCCTCCTTTGTAAATCAGTTTTTATAACTGAATAGGATAGACGTTAAATAAATAAATAAAATAAAATAAAAAATTTCTATAACGTTGGTTCGTTCTGACAAGTGTTTGGAATTTTGGATGGTGTTGAGTTTATTGTGTTTCTCGTGTAATTTTTTACTGTGTAAGTTAGAGGCCTAGTCTTCTTTTATTGATTTATAATTTTTGTTTTTATTAATACATCAGCATGAACAACATTTTAGGCCAACTTATTCAATAGCTATTTTAAATTTGTCAATGAGAATATAAGCTAAATATCAGTAGGCCTACATAGGCCTGCATATTATTTAATTTTGTAATTTAATCAGTGTTGGGTAGGAACTTTTTAAGGAACGCGTTCCATTTGTAGTTAGAGGAACTTTCAACACAAAAGTTACAAATTTTGGGGAACTCTTAATAAAGTTTTAAAAGTTCATTTCACTCTGAGAGATGACAAAACCCACCATGCCTCTACATTTGAAAACATATTTAGGTAGGCCTAGCTGAAAACAGTAGCATATCATTTTTAGGGGGCGTAACATTGATTGATGAACCAGTCATATTTGCTTGCGACACGGCTAAAAAATCACGACCTTATTCCTACGTACCCTACCATAATTTATTGAAAAAAGAACTTTTATTATTTCAGGAACTCAAAAGTTCCTTTTAATATGAAGGAACTGTAACTTTTAAAAGTTTCTTTTTTGCGGGAACTTACCCAACACTGAATTTAATGCCGTGTACACGTTGATTACCTAACTTAGGATATAATTTAAAAATGGTTTAAACCTCAAGAAAGACTAGTACATGTATTGCAAAAGTAATATTTAAGTTTATTTATAAACCGCTTGAGAGACAAGAAAACAAATCAAATCTGAATATGTTCAATACTGTGTTTTCTTGGAACAGCGGCTGTGCGTCAGCGGCGGTATTCCTTGACGTCTCCAAGGCATTTGATCGTGTGTGGCATGTTGGACTCATTCACAAACTTGTACACTTTCAGTTACCTGATTACCTAGTACTGCTTATTCAATCCTTCCGCACTGAGCGTACTTTCTATGTATCAAAAATTCTGTCTCCTCCTCACAGCGCCCAATTCTTGCCGGAGTACCTCAGGGTTCGGTGCTGAGCCCTGCTCTATTTAATGTCTTCACAGCCGACATGCCACCTCCCCCGGAAGGTGTTACCTCGGCAATGTTTGCTGATGACTTCGTGGCTCTGTCAACTAATCGTCGCCCATGGATCGCAGTTCGCGTTGGACAACGTTACCTTGACACTATTTCAGACTGGTACGCAAATTCACGCATGGCCCTCAATGTGGAGAAGACTTCAAGTACTCTCTTCTCATGGTCTAGAAAACGGCCTCCTCCTCGGTTACGTCTCAATGATGTCGCCATACCATGGGCACCGACCAATAGATGCCTGGGCATAACTTTAGACCGTAAACTTACGTGGGGCCCACATATCCGGTCAGCAACTCAGAAGGCAACCGGTAAACTCGTCTCTCTGTACCCCCTTCTGCGGAATGCACAGCTCTCGGTAACGGCCAAGCTCCGCCTCTACACGTCTGTAATCCGTTCAGCGGCGTTATACGCATCTCCTGTCTGGGGAGGATGTGCAGCATCCCACCGCAACCGACTACAAGTGGTGCAAAACAAGATTCTTCGTGTGTCCCTTTCTCTCCCTCGCTGGACACGAATGTCTGAGGTTCACGCTGACCTCGGTCTGCAAACCGTCAACCAATGCATTGCTGCACAAGCTGCCAGATTTTACGCATCTCTAGAAGCGGTACCAAATCCCCAGGTTTCTGCACTTGCCCACATTATTCCGAGAAGAAGCGACGTATTCCCGCGCCCCATTGCAGCTCTTGGACCTCGTTTCTTGCCTCCACGTCGTCAGGCACGGCTTCTGCGGGCTCGTCAACGTCTCATCGCCGGTCGTCGTCGAGTGGGTGTAGTGGACCCACGACTAAGACCTCCGTGACGATAAAAATAACTCTCCTTGGATGTCTCTTGTGGGACTTTTCTGCCACGGATGCAAATCCTAGAAGTTTGTTGCCATTTTCAAGTTCCGGCGGTATTTTACCGAAATCAACGGTGCCTGTCACCAATTACCATGCAGCGCAAGGACGCTGTCCATCGCCCAACTCTGGCACACATCAGATTTTTAGTTATAGGTGCTTTGCACCAGGCACTAAAACTACCAGGGGAGAGGCTTCGAGCCCCACGACCATTCCCCAAAACAGAAGAAGACTTTCTTGTCTCTCAAGCCGTTCATAAATAAACTTAAATATTACTCTTGCAATACCCTACTAGTCTTTCTTCAAAACCAATATTATAATAATTGACAAAATCATCACAAGCAAATGTCTTCCGTGGTAGCTAGGCCTAAAGGTTAGGTGTTCTATAAATTAATAAACATATACTTCCAAATTGTTATAGGACAACGTCGAACTCAATAAACGCAACCTCTTATACTGTTTATAATAAATATGTAGAGATATACCCTTTCACAAACGTAATAATTTTGTACCTTACCTATAAAGTGACGAAATATACTTTGCCCCATTGGGAAATTGCTTTGCCCACGCTATGCCCACCCATGAATATAGGGTCTTCCTCTAGTGCCGCCACTGCACACTCCCAGGCAGTGTTGGGGCAGTTCTTCTTTTAAGTGAAATTTCTAAAAGTTCAGTTCACAGCTCAAATAATAAACTTTTGAAAAGTTCAAATTGTTTTAAAACCTAAAATTTTGAAAGTTCAAGTTTGTGTAAAATATGAACTAAGTTCTTTTAAAAGTTAATTTGTTTAAAAAAATCACTTTTTTACCAAAGTCTTATGAATAGCCTAATAGAATTGTATTTAAGAGGAAGAAAAACATACATAATATAAGGCTGAAGAGGGAATTGCCCTACAGTAGCCTTCCATACCCGTCTAGGGTATGGTAAACCACAATAAAATATATTGTAACGATTCAGCGCTCCCCATTGTACACTATTACCTACTTCTCGATAGGCTACCATATATTAAAAACTCATCCACCTCGGCTAGCCTACACAGTCAATGAGCAACACACTTGGCATACAAATTAACACATAATTAGACATTTATTTTTAAACCAAGTAATAATACTACAGCAATTATTTAGTGAAATTGATCTGCTTGATAACGACCACATTGGACATTAAAAGTTTATATCATACGACCTTCTTTGGCTGTTGTGTTTGAGTATGATTTTTCACCCATCTGTAGTCTTCTCTTGTGAGTCCTTATACTTCTAATCTTCTTACTTCTCTTCTCTTGAAATCTTCTTAAAAGTATATTTATAGGTGCCAAGTTGCAGACACATAAACTTATAATTGAAATTAGTTTTAAAAAGAATCACTTCTGCTTTCTTTACTAGAGCAAAACTCCTTGACCTAACTCGATTCAAGTAGCATCAAAGATGGCCATTCTGTTCCTGGTCAAATTCATTGTTTCAAAGTTCTAGATTTTTGTATTTTTTTTACACATCACATAAAACACTTTTTAATATTTACTTATTTTTTATAAATTTAAATTTGCTGTATTTACCTTTAATAATCATTATCAGAACATTATTAAAACTTTAAATAATATAATTATTTTACCATAAGTGAAAAATACAGCCTTCTGAAACTTGGTTATAAATGTAAACAAACTACTCAATCACTGCCTACTTGAAACCTTTTATACATTTTAAGAAGTCACTGCCTACTAGAATCATTTTATACATTTTAAGAAGTCACTGCCTACTGGATCTTAATTACTTTTACCAAGTTTTAGATTTAAGAGACTGGTACTTTACAATACCCCTTCAAATTTTGAACAATTTCTTGAAATTTTTCAACATTTTAATGCTTGAAAGCACCAGACAAATTAAAGGATTTTTTTTTTTTATTCTTAATCCTGCTTCAAAATCTGATAACAATACAATAATCCTCTGGACAATGACAAATCTGAACATCAGCTTATTCCACAAAAATCTAAACAAACTAGATCACACTTTGTTCTTTTACCGCTACCCATGACTTTAATATACAATATCATAAAATTCAAGCAACCCAAAATTTAGAACTCATTGAATGTTCCAACTACCTCCATTGACAAACACTAACAAAATTAATAACTCAACAATTGAAAGGCTGTTTACAATACCCCTTCCAAAAATAAATTATTTGAAGTAATGGAAATTATTTATTTTTGATATTAACTCCTGCAACCATTGAAACACTATATTAAATTATTTACTCCATTAAAAAAAAAACACCAATTAAATAATATCATCAACTTAAAATCTTTCAAATTGGAAATTATGAACAACCTTATTAAAATGTACTAGTATTTATCAACTTCAGCAACACCAATTTCCAAGAATCTTTATGAAAATGTCTATTTATTCATTTTCCACTCCACAATAAACTATTCCAAATCTATCATCCCACAGAAGAAATATCATACCATCAAAAAGTAGTCAAACCAGCAAGTTGAAGACAAGATTGACAACCCCTTCAAACCGTCAACTTTATAGAAAAGATTTTAAACCTTATTTTAGGTTAGGAATTTACTAATGACCCTCAACAAATGACTTCTTCAAAATGAAAAACCTTTCAAACTGACCAACCAAGAACAAAAAATGTACCAAGAAATGTACATCAACCATAGTTAATCAACAAATCAGTGAACTACCCCTTCAAATTGAAAACCCCTTCAAACTGACCAACAAGAACAAGTGAGGAAAAGAACAACTCCGAGATCCACAGCCCTATCTAGTTTTCTGTTAATAATGGAGGTGCCGTCAAGTTGTTGTTAGTAGGAGGTGCTCGTTCGTTCCCTGGAGATCGCCAGTCATCTAGAGGTCTTGAATTGACGTTAGTTTGTCGATTTTTGTACCCATCATTGTTGGCATTTGTTGCAAGGTTGTGGTAGTAGGTGTTTTCATAGTTCCTATTTTGACTAGGTAACCAAATCAGTCTGTCACTTTCTAATCTTTCCAAAAGATTTACGATTTTAGTGGCATCGTTGTCTATATGAATGAAATGGAAACGAATTTCCATAGGAAAATGTTTGAGCAGTTGTTTGACCATCGTTTCATGTGGTATTGGGCAACTGAGATATCCACTATGACGCAACAAACGTTTGAAGTATACTGATGGTAATCCCTGTTTACCACCCTCGTAGGACGCACTATATATGTGTTTCATGAGAACATCTTGAGCGTTGTCTCCCCAAAAATGATTAATGAATTTTTCTTTAAAATCTTCAAAGGAATCAAACTCATTTCCCAGCATCCATGGTATGCATTGACCCTTCAAGCATTGTAGAGTGAACGCCAACCTCCTGTTGTTATTTACCGAATAGTTCTTGAATCGGCTTTCTAACAAGTTCAGAAATTCAATGGGATGAATACCTCCATCTCCCATGAATATTATGCCCTCTCTAAGTAGTTGGTCTCCTACACCGCTATCGTTTGCATAAACGGTAGTTCCCGTAACGCCTGTTACCCCTTGAGTTTCCAAATCTTGAATCTTTTTTGTATTGGTTAGAATAGAATTTTCCAACTGCTTTGTATTGGTTAGAATAGTATGTTCCATCTTCTTTGTATTGGTTAGAATAGTATTTTCCAGACCATTGCAAGTTTCTTGAAAGTTTTTATCATCTAATTCTCGCTTTTCTTCTACTTTTGAGACTTCTTTTTGTACTTCTTCTAATTTCTTGCCATTATCATCAATCATGACATGGATATCCCTTATCAATTCCATAGCACCCCCTACTTTGGCTTCAATGTCCTCCACATCTTCAGTTACTTTTAGCTTCACATCTATGAATTGTTTTTCTAAGGTGTAGAAAAGTCTGTCATATTTTTCTTCTAATCCATTTTGGATGACATCCATTCGTTGATTTACCTTATCGATTTCATGTTTAACAACCTCTAGTTTCTCGTCCATAATCTTACCCACTTCATTTTTAATGCTACACATGTCATTTTTTATGCTACCCATTTCATTTTTCATGCTATTTTCCATGGTACTCATTTCATTTTTCATGCTATTTTCCATGGTACTCATTTTATTCAACAACGTACTCATTAAAAAACTCATTTCTGGACTCATCACCAAACTTCCTTCCGTCGAAGTGCTAGTCATATCGGTTGCCAAGTGCCTATCTAAACCACTATCCATCTGTCCCAATTCTGTCCTCCCTAAATCTTGAGAAACAATTTGCAACCCTAGCTCTATTTCATCAATAGCAACACCTTCACTTTGACTAGCCATTATTCCAAAGCCTAGGTTTATTTGTAGCCAAGTGTGTAATTGAGACCCCTAATCTCTGCGTGACATTATCTTCAGTAAGACCACTAACGTTGGGCTGCCAAATTGTAACGTTACACCGTGCTACCCTGTACAAGGCTACCATATATTAAATCTCATCCACCTCGGCTAGCCTACACAGTCAATGAGCAACACACTTTGCATACAAATTAACACATAATTAGACATTTATTTTTAAACCAAGTAATAATACTACAGCAATTATTTAGTGAAATTGATCTGCTTGATAACGACCACATTGGACATTAAAGTTTATATCATACGACCTTCTTTGGCTGTTGTGTTTGAGTATGATTTTTCACCCATCTGTAGTCTTCTCTTGTGAGTCCTTATACTTCTAATCTTCTTACTTCTCTTCTCTTGAAATCTTCTTAGAAGTATATTTATAGGTGCCAAGTTGCAGACACATAAACTTATAATTGAAATTAGTTTTAAAAAGAATCACTTCTGCTTTCTTTACTAGAGCAAAACTCCTTGACCTAACTCGATTCAAGTAGCATCAAAGATGGCCATTCTGTTCCTGGTCAAATTCATTGTTTCAAAGTTCTAGATTTTTGTATTTTTTTTACACATCACATAAAACACTTTTTAATATTTACTTATTTTTTATAAATTTAAATTTGCTGTATTTACCTTTAATAATCATTATCAGAACATTATTAAAACTTTAAATAATATAATTATTTTACCATAAGTGAAAAATACAGCCTTCTGAAACTTGGTTATAAATGTAAACAAACTACTCAATCACTGCCTACTTGAAACCTTTTATACATTTTAAGAAGTCACTGCCTACTAGAATCATTTTATACATTTTAAGAAGTCACTGCCTACTGGATCTTAATTACTTTTACCAAGTTTTAGATTTAAGAGACTGGTACTTTACAATATATATATACATAATATAAGATATTGCATTAGGATGTTTGGTGTAGGCCTAGGCTAACCATTGTTAAACAAAATTTAGGAGCTTCAAGAAAAAAACATTTTGTGTATGGCATGTATGGCAAATGTGAACATTATTTTCTGCTCCCCTTTTGCCCTAGCTTATTCAGTACAGATAACCCTGATAACGTATCTCGTGTCCAATCAATAAGCAGTATCACAGGCACCGACACCAGGACTTTAGTGGGAGGGATGAGAAACTGACCAGCTGTGTCTCCCGGAAATAAACAAAGTAATTTAGTTGCCGTAACCTTGTCAAAATCAGCTGAACTTGCGGCAGCATATGGCTACGATGGAAGAGCGATTCCTTGTTATGCATCAAAGCGTTAGACGGCTGCTCGATCCACGAAGAGAACTTTTAAATGAACTTTCTAAAACTGAAAAGTTTGCTCTCAAAAAGAAGTTTTAAACGTTCAAGTTCTCACCCCATAGTCCGCCCTCTCTTTCCTTACTATAGCAATGGCCTGAATTGCTACATGTGCCTTTGAGTCCGACATGATTACTTAATACTATAACATTATGATTTTCTTATTGTGATGTTTTGCTCATTTTCCCCGATGCTAATGCTATCTTCGTTATAACTTTATGGGCTTCAACTAGCCATCGTAATTGCTTCATACTTAATAGTGACTTTTAGGCTTGTGGGAGATGATAAACATTTTTGTAATGTTCTTCTTAATTTTCAGTATGTGCTGTCAGTATTGAAATTTACATTTCCTACTGTATTTCAAGGATGGCAAACATTAGTTGGAATGATAATTCTGAAAATACTTCTGTCGCAGAAAAAAATTGATGTCACCAATATAGATAAAGCTTCTGCTATTAACTTGTTGCCACATTGCCTGTTTTTTGTGGGCTCCATTGTTGCAGGTTCTAAGGCTTTATCAACACTTGTAAGTATCAGTTAGGTATACAGGTAAACATTACCGGTGTCACAACGGGTTTAGATCAGTTTGAACCGAACCATTATTATTACAGGCGAGTCAAACCGAACCGAAATAAAAATAATTTGGGTTCCCTGACCTGATTTTAATCTCATTTACAAGTAGATGTCAGTATAATTCCTGAATAGGTCCTAATATACCTACATATAAAATAATTGAATAAATAGATTCCCAGTTTTTGGGAATATATTACCAATGGGGGAATATTTCCCCCATTGGTAATACGTACGGCCCTACGGGGAACATTCCCGCGGGAATATTCCCACCACCACATCACTAACCATAACTATTGTATTTATATCATTGTTCATAATGTATAAGTTTTATTGTTCTCCAAGTGTATTTCATGACCATTGTCTGTAACCTACATCCTCTTGCAAAATGTATATACTATAACAATAAACCATTTAAGTATTATTAATTTTGTTTATGGCCTTTTTCTGTAGGCCTAAGTTTATCTAATATTTGCTTTGCAGCAGTAACATTGGTACTTGTTCATTATAGAGACCCCCCCAAAAAGGAAAGTAGGTTAGTGGGGTTGGGGGGGAGGGAGCAATAAGCGCCATGGGGGGGCCTAGCTGACCACGGCAGTGCACTTCATGCTCTCCCCACGCTGCTTCGCCCCCCCCCCAACCCCACCTACCCTACTTTTCTTTTCGGTGGGGGTGGGGGTCCCTATAATGAACAAGTGCCGTAATATAATAAAATAATATAATAATAATAATAATAATAATAATAATAATAATAATAATAATAATAATAATAATAATAATAATAATAATAATAATAATAATAATAATGCATGCTTTGCAATGTCTATTACTACTATGTATTGAGTTTGTATTTGTGATCCGGTTGCATAGTTGTACACTGAAGCCCTACACTGTGTTCTTTCTCAAATGTAACCTATTCTCCTAATGAAGTAACATACCCTAGCCTGTAAGTAGGCCTACCTAATTTTAAAGTTACCTATATTAGGCCCTACGTCCGTTGATTTCATATACATGTTTGCATACATATTGTTCATTTATATTTCAGCCAATTCCAGTATTTGTGTCAGTTTCAAATCTACCACCAGTGTTCATATTTCTCTTGGATTATTCAGCCAGTGTATTAGTCACTAATTTGGTACAACTTACTGCTGGCATTCTAAGTCTTGGAGCAGCTGTGTCTATCCTTATCCTAGATGCACGTTTACCGGTTAGTATATTTATAAATAAACAATAAACATGGTTAGTATGTAAGCTAGTAAGTATGACATCGAGTAGTAATATGTAAAACCATTGTTGTTAAATTAAATCCACACATTTGCAGCCTAATTTTCAATTTATATTATATCTTGTAGATTTAAATCGCAATGGATCAAGCCGATTTTGTTAGCAGTTCTCAGTTCCTCATACCGGATGTCTGTTTAAAATTTCAGCACAATCTATTCAGCAATTTGGCTGATTTTTATAGTACACACATACACCCACACACAGAATGACCGAAGTGCCGTTCGAGTTGAATTGCAGACTACGTTCGCTGCGCTCACTTGTCTAATTAATGATAGATACTTTACAACATTTATGAACATCATTGTTGATATATCATGTATCATATATATAATATATATTTGGGGGGAAGTGGGGTACCCCATTTAAGCAATATTCATAACCTGAAACTACCCAACAGTTTAATTTAGTCAACTCTCAGAAGGACAATTTTAACCCTTTGAGGATTAAGGTAACAAACAACTTTAAATTGGCCGCGGTTGTCATCAGCAGTGTTGGGTCAGTTCTTTTTTAAAATGAACTTTTTAAAAGTTCAGTTCACAGCTCAAATAATGAACTTTAAAAAAATTCAAGTTCCTAAAATTTTGAAAAGTTCAAGTTCGTCTAAATTATGAACTAAGTTCTTTTAAAAGTTCTTAAGTAAAATAAAAAAACCCTCTATTTTATTAAAGGCTGGCGTAAAATGAAGAAAAACATAAGGGGTGTTCGAGTTCCAAACTACTCGCGAGTTTGAGTCTTACGAAAGTGTTGAGCTGTCTTTGATCGTGTTGATGATTTGTACTACATTCTCGTCGACCAGCTTGTAAAATTATGGCAGATACTTAGCATTTTAGGCTTCCAAGATTTTTTTCCGAATTAGTTAGCGTGTATCGTCTTAACTTTGTGAATCGTACGTGACCTTGTCATAAACAGCTTAACGTGCGTTAACGTATAGGCCTACGATGGAACAACGATTTGTTATGGTTTTTAAGCGTCGACGGCGGCGAGTCGACGGCTGCTCGACGCACGGAAAGAACGTTCAAATGAACTTTCTAAAACTGAAAAGTTCGTTCTCAAAAAGAGCTTTTAAAAGTTCAAGTTCATTCATTTAAAAAAAGAGTAAGTTCACTGAAAAGTTCACAAAAATAGAACGCGTTCTTTTTAAAAGTTCCTTTCCCAACACTGGTCATCAGCTCTCTATGCTTTTCCAAACTGTCAACCCTTCTCCAATCTAAATCAAACAGTTCAGTTTGTAAATTCTATAACCATTTTGAACTGCAGGATTGTTTCTGTTACCATGACTTTTTAATTCATATAAATTTGCAGTGTAGTAGTGTGTAAATGTTGTCAAACTCAATTCTGTAGCTAGCTACAAATAAAATGCAGGCCTGCTATAAAATGAGAGAGTATTATGATTAAATTACTAGGTAGTTTACACTAAGCCGCTTCGTGAACGCTTTTTTTAGTCGCGTTGATGGATGAGCTTTTTTAAAGTTTTTAGAATGCTTTACTTCTTAAAGTTCCATTGCAAAATCATTTTTGTTAAATTAGGATGATTTTGATAAAGTTGTACTAATTGCTATGGTAATTAGACTGTAAAATATCTGGAGGCCCGAAGACTTGCTTTTTGTATGCAATGTAGGTGATTGTTGTCAAGTTTCTATAGTTACTTTTTTATTTTTTGTTTATTTGGATTAAGGACCCGTCAACCGTTAGGTCATAATGCACCACTCTAACCGGGGGGGGGGGGGGGGGAGCCAATGCTGGTCAGAACCAACCACGGGTAAGGGGTGGAAAGGGGGTTCTCACGTCACGGTCTTCGTCATCGTTCGTGGTGTCATTGTCGTCATCATCGTCAAGGGAAGGGGGCAAGGTCCCCGACGACGATTGCCAGAGCTCGCCTCTATTTTCGGGGAGTAAAATACTACCCTTCATTCTAGCTGATGTTAGCGAGGTGGACTTTTTCTCTTGAATCGCGTTTTACGATTAGCAGAGCCATGCTCTGGGCCAATTCTACCCCGGGCCCAGACGGGGGATATAGTTACTTGTTAATTATTATTATTATGTACTATACCTCAAAAAACTTATATTAAAACCTTTATTTCTATGGATTAAGGCTAACTTTTTCAACTTTTTCTTTCAAAAGGTATTACATCACCATTACCTAAATGTCCAAGTAAAATATGAACATAGTAGCTACCCGTTTGGTCAGAATCGGCCCAAATGTCACGAAAATATCGCACTAAAAATTGAAAAAAATCGTAATAGTATGATATTCATGAGAAATATATCTTCGATTGTATCCAAAAATGTAGCAGGTCTAAGTTCAGAGATTTCGAAGGTCCCCTCCAATTTTCATCAAGATTGCATATGCCGTTTGCCCGGTAGAGAGCGAACAAACAGACAAAAAACAAAAAAAAAACACCCGAGCTAATTTTTTGGGGGGGTTAGTGAATTTGAAGTCTTTGCTTTGCTCATCCAAAAATTATTTAATTGAACTTGGTTCATAATATAGACTAGGCCTTCCCAGTGGCATTTCTTGCTTTCAAAGTCAGGTGGGGCAAGTCGATTTAATTCATGGTTTTTACACACACATTTTTCTTGCACCTTTTTGATTTGAATCCTACCAATGTTATTGATAAATGCTAAAACATTAATATAGAAAATATAAATAATTATTATTATAGGAGAATAAATTTAACTTCATAAATATACCTAGTGAATTCAAAAGTCGTAAAAGTACTCCGTTGTTCAAAATAACTTTTAGCAATATAATTTGAATTTAAATCAGTTAAAATATTTGAGTCCACATATAGGCTAAAGTAGATGCAAAATATCGTTCCAATAACTACATTTAGACATATTTTTGCCATGCTGTCGATTACGCAAAGTATTTGCTTTGAATTTGTCCATCCGTAGTGTTTTACACAGGATGGGGCCAGGTCTGAGTAGCCCCTCTTGGTACCGTACGCGGTGTGGGCGGAACTACACGTGCATGCTGAGGCATAGGGCAACTAGGGCTAGCCGTGCTAGCCCTGCGTGAAGTGATCATAGAAACGCTTCACTTGGATGCGGTGGTCGGTGCTGCTATGTAACAATATTTTTTTAACTACTCGTGACTCGAATTCTATTGTTGGCGCAGAAATTGAACACGATTGTAACTAAATAAATAATTCAAGCAATTTAAAATGTTTTTTACTAGGCCTATTTGATTCTTTTGTGCCGTGCTAGAAATTGTGGGTGGGGCTCAGCCCCACCTGACCTTATGCAGGAAATGCCACTGGGCCTTCCATTAAAAGACTTAAGTCTACTGCAGCAGTAGAGGTGAGTTTAAATTCTCAGCTATATGTTAATTGTATCTTCTTGGGTAGGCTAAATTGTATATAATATAATACTTAAGGCCTACATGTAATGTAAATGTAAATGTTCAATTGATTTATTTATTTAGGGTTTCTTTGAAACATTATCATTACATATAGGCCCCTATATTACGTTACGTATTACATTCAATGCGCACCGTATGCACATTTATTAATTCATAAATCTTTGGCACTGCATGCTACTTAAAAAATTGGTGAAACCTTCTCAATTTACTCTTTTGTGCACTTGATTCATGTGTGCTTGGTCTTCAGGTTTTGAAATGCCTACAAGTTGATATTTTTAACATAACAGTTGGTACCGTTACTTTTATGGTGAACTTTTTGTGAAGGCGCCTTTAAAACATAGAAAGGTCTATTATGATACCTAATCTTATGTTAGTTACGAATAGATTCTATTTTATATTTGGATGATGACTTCAATTTCACTGACTGAAAAAAATTAGCTGTTTTTTTTCTGTTTGTTTGCTCTCTACCGGGCAAACGGCATATCGATGGTGAAGACCCATTACCTTCTATCTGCCAAAAAGCAAATTGTTCAGGAGAGAATTAAAACTGATTTAAAAAAAGTAACTAGTTGGCGGTGGCAGATAGGAATATTGATGTAAGGTAGTACTTTATGTCTCTTTTGGAGATGTTTAAGCATTGTAAGATAGGAGCTATTGACACCAAAAGATTCAAAATAATTTTCTGTATCCATAGACACCAACATCTCATTTTGGCAGAAAATGGCAGATAGAAGGTATTGGTTCTTCACCATCGATATGCGTTGTTGATGAAAATTGGAGGGGACCTTCGAAATCTCTGAACTTAGACTTGCCACGTTTTTGGGTACAATCGAAGAAATATTTCTCATGAATATCGTACTTTTACGATTTTTTAAATTTTTAATGCAATATTTTTTTGATATTTGGCTCGCGACCGGTCAAACGGTTACTTCAATCTTGATGAAACGATTGAAATCATAAAACTTGAATAAGTTATGTTTTTAGGTAGGGCCTACATTTGAAGAAATATTTCTTATAGAAATCATACTTTTACGTTTTTTTCCAATTTTCAATACGATATTTTCGTGACATTTGGATTGATTCTGACCAAACAATTGGGGCTACAGTGTTCATATCTTACATGGATATTAAGATTATAATGATGTAGTGCCTTTTAAAAGAAAAAGTTGGAAAAGTTGTCAAAAATTCATAGAAATAAAGGTTTTAATATAAGCCCTTTACAGGTGTATATTTAACAAGTAATATCAAGTAACTATAGAAACTTGACAATAACCATCTACGATGCGTACAAAAAGCAAATCTTTGGGCCATGTTACATTCTATTGTTAATTGGTATTTACCATAATAGCAATTAATACTACTTTATAAAAATTATCCCAATTTGACAAAAATGATTTTTCAATTGAACTTGAAGAAGTAAAGAGATTCCACGCATACTAAAAACTTTTAAAAAAAAGCTCATCCATCAACGCGACTAAAAAAAGCATTTGTGAAGCGGCCTAGTAGGTAAAGCATAGTATAACACATACCGTCTGTAGATGACATATACCGTACTTGCATTTCAGTTTGCTGACTCTGGATACTCATGGCTGCTAGCTCATGTTATCTTCACCACTGCACAGCTGCTTTACTCTCGGCTTACAAACCCACGGTTTACTGAAACGGACAAACTTTATTACAACAACATATTTGGGTATGTTTACTCCATACTAAATTGCTATGAAGTATGAACTACAGAAAACTCCATTTTATCAACTGCACTGCATTTGAAGACCATCTTCTCCATTGTATCCCTACCCTTATCCTCACTTAGTTATTATACAATAAGTTTCCCTGGGGGTATTTTTTCATAATAATACTGACCAAAATGCTAAAAAAATATTGATCTTTGGTTGGTCATCGCTCCCTCGTCGATTGCGTTGGGGCCTACAGGGTTGGCTTGGTCGCTTTGGTTCACTGTCCCCCACTGAAAATCAGTTATATGACTGAGTGGGTAGACTCTAAGTACGAATTTATTATGAATTTTATTTATTTATGCTTCAGCAACCTGGACTCCAGGTTTGAAAACAAGGAGAAAGTTGTTTAGTTACGTTCCTCAGAAATGAATTTTTTTTAGGGAAATTAAAATGGATAGACCTATACATTGGAAAGTAGTGCTATAAGGGGGAAGGGAAGTTTGAATGAGATGGTGTATTAGAAGAGAGTGGCTGAGATGATTTGGACACATGAAAAGAATGAAAACAGATTGCAATGTGATTGATGGTGGTCATGATTATATTGTAATAAAAAATTATTGGATGAGCGAAGCGAAGACTTCAATTTCACTGACCCCCCAAAAAATTTAGCTCGTTTTTTTTTTTTTTTTTTCTGTTTGTTCGCACGATTCCGGGCAAACGGCATATGCGATCTTGATGAAAATTGAAGGGGACCTTCGAAATCTCTGAACTTAGACGTGCCACGTTTTTGGGTACAATCGAAGAAATATTTCTCATGAATATCGCACTTTTACGATTTTTTTTTCGATTTTTAGTGCGATATTTTCGAGACATTTGGGCCGATTCTGACCAAACGGGTAGGGCTACAACGTTCATATTTCACATGGACATTAAGGTAATGGTGATGTATTGCTTTCTGAAAGAAAAAGTTGAAAAAGTTAGCCAGAATCTATAGAAATAAAGCTTTTAGTATAAGTTTTTTTACTTTTTGTGCGATATTTTCGTGCCATTTGGGTCAATTCCGACCAAACGGGTGAGGCTACAACGTTCATATTTCACATGGACATTAAGGTAATGGTGATGTATTGCTTTCTGAAAGAAAAAGTTGGAAAAGTTAGTCAGAATCTATAGAAATAAAGCTTTTTATATAAGTTTTTTGACTTTTAGTGCGATATTTTCGTGCCATTTGGGCCAATTCTGACCAAACGGGTGGGCCTTCAACGTTCATATTATACATGGACATTAAGGTTATGGTGATGTAGTACCTTTTAAAAGAAAAAGTTGAAAAAGTTAGCCAGAATCCATAGAAATAAAGCTTTTAATATAAGTTTTTACGGTAAATAATACCAATTGACAGGTAACAAAAGAAATTTGACAACAATCACTTACAAAACAAAGCACTTGCAAAAGTAAAGATATCCCACGCAAACTAAAAACTTTAAAAAGCTCATCCATCAACGCGGCGGGACTTTAGCGTTTTCCTAGTAATAATAAGAGTGTTTGGAAGGCTAGTAGGGAATAAGAGAAAAGTAGTAAGACAAAGATGTAGGCAGATAAAACAAATTAGTTGCGTGGGGAGGGGGGGGGGGGGGGTATTTGTTTATTTGTGTTTATGTTATTTTTCGCAGCACGCCTACTCTATTTAAGGTAAGCTGTTGGCAACCCTCTCTAACTCAAATGTTTGTCTTGAGATTATATTCTCCTCCATTTGTCTCATGTGTCCGTATTATTACAGTCGATCCTCCCCCATCCCATCTTGAACTGAGTCTTGCAACTCCCACTTTCTTCCTTTTCACACTACTTCTTATCTTGTTCAAACTTAGTCACACCTGCCACACTGCAGTTGAATTTATTTTCAGCTGCCTGTCCGTATTGAAATAAATGTACCTTATGCTAAATACTGCTACTTATTTAAAATACACATTTGTATTTTGTATTTCAAATGAATTTATTTTCAGCTGCCTGTCCGTATTGAAATACATGTAACTTATGCTAAATACTGCTACTTATTTGAAATACAGTTATATTTTGTATTCAAATACACGTTATGGATGTAGTATCTGTATTTTTTTTATCCAATACTCAATATTTAGAGTATCTGTTTAGGTGTATTGTGAAAAATACATTTAGTGTTAATAATGAAAAAATAATAATAGCTGTTAAAATAATAGCGTTTTTAATGTATGATTTTGTTGAACATTCATTTCAGCAATTTATTTTTTACAATATTGCATGTTGACTTGTTGAGTAAATATTTGATAAAAAAAGTGGCAAAATGAGAATGTATTTTGTATTTTGAAAAACTAGCCTGTTTTGTAAATTTGTATATTCTATTTTGTATTTCAAAAAGGACTAGGCCCTACATGATTTTAATGTAGCCTTTGTATTGTATTTCAACAACCCCATAATGCAGCATAATATATATTCTATTCCCCTAAACCCGCGGAACCGCTGTACCGCATTATGTGGTAGGCATATTTTGCCCAAGTCTGCCTGTATAGGCCTTACACACTTTTCCCTTCCAGCCTAATGGCATAATAAATTCTAAGGTAGTTCCGAATAACCCTTGTTGATTCGGTCACTGTCGGCAAGTGTAATCGTGTCCAGCTTAATTGATTGGTGTTTTCTACTTAAATATGTTGGTCTCTATTTTTTTTTTTTTTTATTTATTTATTTATTTAACGTCTATCCTATTCAGTTAAAAAAACTGATTTACAAAGGAGGACAACTAAATAAATCTAATTACATAGATGAAGACACAACAATGAACTTTGAAATGTCATTTAGTTAGTCATTGTTTGTTCATCGATGATGTTTTCTACTTAAATATGTCGGTCTTTAGTTAGTCATTGTTTGCTCATTGATGTAGTTGGCACCTACAGGGTTGGCTTGGTCTGCTTTAAATTTAATGTCCCCCACTGAAAATCAGTTATGTGACTGAGTAGGTAGACTCTTAACACAATTTTATTTATAATGCATAATAATATTCCCATCTTACCATCTTTCTTGGATTGTTGTAATTGCAATGCAAATATTGGGTTTATTGTGCATTTTCTGAATCCATGTTGTTCTTACTTATATATTTTTTATACTTAACATATTCTTTTACCTAATAAGAGGTAAGACTGCACAGGTATTGCCTAAAAATTAAGTATGTACTAACATAATGTACTGCAAAAGCCTCAAATAATCTAGAATTGCTTAATGTAACCGTAGGCAAAATGTATAAATACTTTTTCTGACTACATGCGGTACTGTACCTGCAAAACCTTGTAAGTTCCATTTTCACGGGAAATTAGGCCTAGTTCAGAAGATAGAATCAGAATCAGAAGACATAAAATTGAAATGTAAGTACAGTACATGGATGTGGAAACATAATAAGAAAAACACATACTACTAGTAGGTACTAAGGGAAAGATAATAATTGGCCAGATAATAAGGAGGATAATGACAAGGATAATGATTGAAAATAACTACAAAATCATGTTTTGTTATAATAATATTTATCATGTTACAGAATAGTTTATAACTCAACAGCAGTTATGATTTTTGGTATTTTCTCTAGAATTTGCTAAAAAAAAAAGCACTTGTTTTATTTAACAGTTACGTCAGATGATATCTTTTATTCACAATTTGTCACTAAATTGTGGCCAATTTTAAGGTTGTTTCTTTTCTTGTTTGTATAACTTACATACTGTATTTTGTGTACTTTTTTGTATGGTTTTGTACATGTACTAAATGCATTTTATTTTACTATTTATACCTTTCTTGTTTTGTGTTATCTAGTGTAGTGATTCTAGCACCATCCAGCTTCTACCTGGAAGAAGCCTTCTCAGCTCTAAATTTCCAACATCGCCATCAAATTCGATTTTACCTGGGATGCCTGTTGAGTGGTGTACTGGGTGCTGCATTGCAACTGTGGGCTGCTAAGTTGCATTCGAATAATCTGTTCTCCTCTGTCAGTGCCATGGCAAAGATAGTTGCATGTGTTCTGGCAGCTCTTACATTCACGTCCGAACTATCTTTTATCATCTGGGCATTTGTTGCATTGAATTTAGTCACCACAGTGTTGATTCCATCTGACTCAATGGAAATTACAGCTGATCCCGCGGTAGCTTTTGAAGTATAACAATTGCCTACATTGTGCAGCTATCACAATGTCAGTATTTTTCGGAAATTACAGTAGCGTAGGCCTATTGGCATTGCCCATTCCATTAATACACATGCCTCCAGGCTGAGTTCTTTCTCTGTTCTAGGCGTTGTATTGGGTCTGATGAGCTATCCATGAGGAACTGATCTCCTCAATAACAGGATTGATATCACTTTGTAATGCTGCACCGGCACTTTTCTTATACAATAATTGAAGCGTCGCGTTTACTCTCGTTTAAGTGAAGTTGACTTGGACTCGTCCTTTTTGGCAAGGGTTTTTGTGGTGTTGGAAGATCTATGCTTGAATTTGCCAGCATTTCCTTTTTACTGTGGGACACATATATTGCTAGAATATTCATGTCACATGATAATATATTCTAGCAGTTTGAGTTAGTTAACTGCTTTTGTGCTTATCCCCCCACAGTGGTAAGCTACATGCTCAATACATTTAGAACATAATCTTAGTTAATAATTACTTTGATAATAGCTCGAGAAACAGAAACATCTACATTATATTTATAAAGCTTATAAATTAAACTTGTTACTGATGATCACAATTCTAACCACAAATTAGTGGTAATCGTTGTGAATTTCTGTATTGTGCCCTCACAAGCAAAACTTAGGACTTTATAGTGATATATCTACATATAGAACACAGACTCCTACTGTTCACTTGGCATGTCATATGTAAAACAGTGGTTCTACCATTATGATCCTAGGAACAACAGTGAAATATAGAATATACCCCTTCTGTTTTCTCTACACTGTAGTCTTTGGACCATGAGCTATATAAAATGCAGTTTTGTAACTAAGGAACCAACAGTGCAACTTCTTGCTTTGCTTATATTTGACTCTTGAGACAAGAATCCTGTCAAATAAGATCGTATATTGACGCTTGGAGGAAAAAATTGCGATGTCGCTGAATTTTTGCAGAGACCTTCCTTATATAATACTAATCAACATACTAAAACTCCCCTACAATCGGACTGGAGCTTCGGCCGCCATATTGGAAAATGGCGGCCAAAAGGTGTTTGTTATCGAATATCTCCAAATTGGTTTGAGATAGACAAAATATCTCAATAGCAAAAATATTCCCCATTTAATTAATAGTTTTGGTAGGGGCAACGGTTACGTCACAAATTCGTGGTTTAAATGTTGCTCATTGGAGTACCAGCTTATTTCCAAATTTTCACGCCCAGCATCAAACAATGCCCGGTAAATCCGTAAGAAATCGATATAAATACAAATAGACTTTTGTACGGGGTTCATGAAAGCTTCTTTTAGTATTTTAAAAAATCAGGTCTACGAAATCGAATTTTGCATTTACCCGGAATTTGGGTTTTTCCATTGTTGGCATTTCCTCAAAATTGCCCTTTTTGACTGTCCATTATTAAGCACTAAATAGCATTGGAGGAAAAATTATTTCTACGCACATTGAAATGACTCAAATAATGATCCGATTACAATCAAAGTTGAAATCCAATATGGCTGCTAATTCCTAATATCCACAACATCAAAGTGAATTATGTAACAAAAAGAGTGTAAAAACAGCACGAAAACAGTATTCATGTTGTGAATATTAGGAATTAGCTGCCATATTGGATTTAAACTTTGGTGGTAATCAGATCATTATTAAAGTCATTTCAATGTGCGTAGAAAGAATTTTTCCTCCAATGCTATTTAGTGCTTAATAATGGACAGTAAAATATGGCATTTTTTAGGAAATGCCAACAATGGAAAAACCCAAATTCAGGGTAAATAAAAAATCCGATTTCGCAGAACTGATTTTTTTAAATACTAATGGAAGCTTTCATGAACCCCGTACAAAAGTCCTTCTGTATATAAATCGATTCCTTACGGATTTACCGAACATTGTTTGATGCTGGGCGTGAAAATTTGGAAATAAGCTGGTACTCCAATAAGCATCATATAAACCACGATTTTGTGACGTAACCATTGCCCCTACCAAAACTATAGAAGACACCTGTTTTTGTAAAGAATAAAATGGGGAATATTTCTGCCGTTGAGATATTTTGTCTATCTCAAACGAATTTGGAGATATTCGATAACTAACACTTTTTTGGCCGCCATTTTCCAATATGGCGGCCGAAGCTCCAGTCCGATTGTAGGGGAGTTTTAGTATGTTTGATAAGTATCATTTAAGGAAGGTCTCTGCAAAAATTCAGCGACA
This sequence comes from Sweltsa coloradensis, assembly GCA_024449915.1. Taxonomy (NCBI): domain Eukaryota; kingdom Metazoa; phylum Arthropoda; class Insecta; order Plecoptera; family Chloroperlidae; genus Sweltsa; species Sweltsa coloradensis. Next base: position 96,562 of record JAMZAV010000993.1, read on the forward strand.
TCGCAATTTTTTCCTCCAAAAATTCTTATTTGACAGGATTACAAGAAAATATAAAATGTGTCTGTATCGTTACAAAACAAATCTAGTTATGATAATATTTTTAATTGTCTTATTTTGGTTCCAGATCTTTGGTTACTTATATTCATCATTATCCAAGATTTCCCAAAATTCTGTGATAAGTGTTTTGAAACAATCCTAAAATCAACCATAGTATACTATTATTGTTTATTGACTCAGATTTACACAAAATGTCATTGGACGATCTAGCTTTAGTGTAGTGGGCCTGCTCCACCTCAACCCAAGTGGCAAATTTGGGTGTGTGTGAAATGAAGGTAGACAGCTCTTTAATTTACCGAGATTGAAATGCCTAAAACAAAATAAAGTGTAAGCATTAAATGTATATTTCTCAATTTTGTTTGTCGAGAACACTCGCGTAGGTGTAATAGATTTTACGTAAATCAACCCAGAAATTAAAAAAATCCACTAATATTACTAGTTACCCGGCTGAGATGGATTTTGTAATTTCTGGATTGATTTACATTAAATGTATGCTTATTGCTTACATAAGTATATTTTATTTGTGACAATACACATTTCAAATGCATATAAGAATTTGTGCTGAAAATTATTATGAGATCTCTTAGTTTTAACAGCTTTTAATTAATAATTTGAACACATATGTTATGCAATCCTCATCTTGGCCTTCCTACATATCTTCTTCACTTTTGCATGCTTTACTTTAAATTTAATGACAGATTTTCTTTAACCACAATCATAACTATTTGTTTTAAGTTTTAACCAATTATTTTTAATTTTGTCCACAACATACCGGTGCATAGACTACAATGCGATGAACGCAACTATAAATAACAATGATGAAAATATGAAAACCTCTGTACTTTTTTAGAATCCCATTACTAATACCATTTGAGCCCATTCCATTACACTCTTGAAATATGTACATACCTAATAATATGTATCTATCTGGAACTGTCTGTGATAGAAACCATGATCAGATGTTTTACTTCTTGAAATTATGAAATATTTGTTTTACCTGATACAAATGTTGATTCACCTTTGTACCATCTTATATCCTTAAAGTCGGTATATCAACTTGGAAAAACTTTTAATATGTTAAAGGTGTTGATGTTTTAGAACGTTGGTTAAAAGGGAAAAAATCCCAAAAAATTCTGCTGTGCTCGGCAGCGATTTTAGTGGTTTTCCGGCCGAACGTGGAATGACGTCATTGTACGCCCGGCTCGCTGGCTGACTTGAGCTTCGTATGCGCGCTCGGTCCCCCGCCCCGCATAAAGAGATAACATTGCAGTATAGTATCATCATTCAATAGTGCGGTGAAAGAATGTGCATCAGCTGAAGTAATAGTGTAATAATATTGATGCTATATTATAATGGTGTATGTTAGTCTAAATATAAAATGGTGATCAAGTGCAGGTGAATATAAAAATAATAATAGAAAATAAATTACACAAACAGCTATAATTTCATCGGTTTCCAAACTGTGATAAGTTATCGTGAGCATACCAGCAACTATTGTCATACTTGTCTTTATTTTTCATAAAAAATATTTATTTTATATTTTTCCGTGCACATTTTGTCCTAATATTGTGAGCAAATGCATGTATATGCAATAACCATCATATGTAGAATCATTCAAAATCAATGATAATAAACAGTCATTCTTTATAGAAGAGCGTTGTGCGCGAGTTTCACCCAACTTAAGCCCCAAACCATCTAGCAGACAATCACATTAGAAATAGAACTTTCCTAACACGACTGTACATGACACAAGCTCGCACTCACATTTATCTGAGCGGTCGTAAACACCCAGCGCGCAATCTGTGTTGTATACGTGATAAGTTATGCGATACTTGAGGATACTTCTTCCCACGCACTTACGCACTCGCACTCGTATTCAAACAAAAACATACCATTTCTAATAAAGAAAACACAGATGACGATAGGGTGAGATGCCAACCCCCCCCCCCCCCAAACACGCACAAACCACACATATCACACATTCACAACATGAATATTATATTGCTGCATGAACGTACTGCTAAAACGTTTATATCAATAAATGTTTCATATTTGGTACCTAGATCATAATGTAATGTGAATTTGACATACAAAATAACATGTTTTACACAGGTGCCCTAGAATCTTACCACAAAGAAAGACTCAAGTATCTTCCAAAGCGAGTTCACTATCCATACGAAGGAATAGAAGCACGTGGTATACTCGCTATACTTGATCATAATCATCATAACTGATAATAATTCATCATCATCATCATCATATCATCATCTTCATCATAATTGGTGCTCTACAAACGAAACGCACAGCTGCGAGAAATCGACTGATTGGGTCTTGAAAGCCGAGTACTTCGTAACGCGAGCCGGCTACACGCTCGGGTCGACTCGATGAGTGGCCGTACAGTGACGTCATTTTTAGGCCACTAGTTTTCGTGCAGTGATATTTTAAAACTCTATTTACTTAGCAACCAGATGTCCGATCAAGCTGCATCTAAGATCTATTTCCGTGAAATTGAATGGTTCAAGATATGCTATGAAGTGCTACCAAGATGAGATAATTCCTTTAATATGACAATACATTTGTAATGTATTATAAATAGAAGTGAATAATAAATAAGTTTTTATTGAATATTTTACCTGTTGAATACTTCAATTTTTAAACTATCTTATTTTCATGTGTACACCTCATTGCTATCTAAACACCAAGTATTGTACCGGTTAATGTACAATATAGGGTTACTGACAGTGTTAGCTTGAGCACTAAGCGCTTGACTGACTCTGATTTAGGAGGTCCCGGTTTCGAAACCCATCAAGACCGGCAATCCCGACTGAAGTTTTTCCCAAGGTTTTCCTCGTCATTAATGCAAATGCAAGGGATTGAGTCCTCTAAAATAACCCTTGGACATCCCTTCACAATAATTGTCCTATCCGCAACATACTTAGTTCTCCTAAATAGGGGCATATTTCACCCTATAACAGGTTTAATTCCCACGGTAAAAAATATTGTGTTCTTTTGGTGGTACTACAGTACCAATTTTCAAGTCTTCATGCCGCTTACAAGCCGGAAATATTTTTACCTGCATTTTTATAAAGCTTAAATGGTAACTTTACTTCTGCAAACAACGTATACACATTGTAGCTATTTTTGTGCTCATTTCTTCGTTTTGTGGAACATTGATGTTCATATAACAGACACAAATGTGCTTCTGTCAAGCATATCCAAATAAGTTTCCATAAAACGCATTGTGAATAAGGAATTTTGAATTTCACTTTGACAATTCAAACTCCTTGCACTACCCCATTATGACACTGTAAATTCTTTGTCTTACATATTATTTCATACATCCTATAGTACTTGCATGTGTACTTGTGGAAGGAACTTTTTTGGATGAGCAAAGCGAAGATTCCATTTCACTACACTGGAGAAAAAAATCCGGATTTTTTTTTTGTATTTTTGTCTGTTTGTTAGCACGATTCCGGCTAAACCGATACTCCAATTGCGATGAAATTTTGTGGAGGCCTTCGAAATCTCTGAACTTAGAACTGCCACGTTTTTGAGAGCAATCAAAAAATTATTTCTCATTAAAATCGCAATTTTACAATTTTTTTCGATTAAAAAAAATTACTTTGAGTTTTAACACATACATGCTTTATCCAATTGTAATGATTTTTTCACAGAACCTTAATTTTATGAATTAATATATTCGTGTAAAATTTGAGTGCAATCAAAAAATTATTTCTTATGAAAATCGCAATTTTACTATTTTATTTTTATTTTTAAAACATTCTTCGACTTATAACACCTACATGCTTTATCTGATTGTAATGATTTTTACACAGAACCTTAATTTTATGAATTAATATATTGGTGTGAAATTTGAGCGCGATCAAAAAAAAATTCTCATGAAAATCGCAATTTTACGCTTTTTTGTTTAAAAAAAATTTCTTCGACTTATAACACCTACATGCTTTATCCGATTGTAATGATATTTTCAAAGAACCTTAATTTTATGAATTTATATATTTGTGTGAAATTTGAGCGCAATCGAAAAATAAAAAACATACGCTCATCCAACAACGCGCCTGAAAAAGCGTTTGCGAAGCTTCCTAGTAATTACACTTGTACGTTCCAGGGAACAGACCCCGTTTTCCATTTTACTGAACTTCTTTTACTTCTTCAGTCAAGTGACTTTTGTTTTCCGTGCTTAGCGGTACTCTACAGTACTCGTCAACAATTTATTAAATTTCCTCGTTACAAATAAGGTTTTGTAACTGCGTTGGTATACCTTAAAAGGATTGTGTTGATTTATTACATTTTGGAGGGACTGGGAGCATTCTCTCCCCCCCCTCCTTAAACAAGTGCAACACCCAATGGATGCATGATTTGTAACGGCATTTATAATTCTAAAACTAAAACTAAATTTTGTGAGAAACCAATTTGAACTTTTGAGACATCATGTGAAATGGAAATTGAGCTTTTTAAAAGTTCTATATGAAACCTAAGAGGATTAGTTAATTAATTAATTAAAACGCAAGCGATTAATTTGGCGAGTTATAAAAAATGTAAACTATATTAATTTGGCGAGCTTACATTATAAATGTAAACTCGCCAAATTAATCACTTGCGTTTTTTTGAGTGGGAGATTGATTTTGGCAGTGTTTACTAGCGATATCTTTCTACTAGGAAAACGCTTAAGTCCCGCCGCGTTGTTGGATGAGCGTAATTGGTGCATTGAGCTGCCATGTGTTTTGCGGATTTTCTGTTGTTCTGTGAAAAAATCATTACAAAGTTGAAGATATTTTTAAAATTAAATTAAATTAAATAAAAAAATAATTAATTTTTTTTTAATTTATCGTAATTTTTAAAAAGGAAAAAATCGTAATATTGAAATTTTCATAAGAAATAATTATTCGATTGCGCACAAATTTTACACGAATATATTAATTCATAAAATTAAGGTTCTGTAAAAAAATCATTAAATCGGATAAAGCATGTAGGTGTTATTCGCTGGAGAAATTTTAAAAATTGAAAAAAGTCGTAAAATTGCGATTTTCGTAAAAAAAGGTTTTTTGATAACGCTCAAATTTCACATGAATATATCAATTCATAAAATTAAGGTTCTGTGAAAAAATCATTACAATCGGACAAAGCATGTAGGTGTTGTAAGTCGAAGAAATTTTAAAAAATCGAAAAAAATCGAAAAATTGCGATTTTCATGAGAAATAATTTTTCGATTGTGCTCAAAAACGTGGCAGTTCTAAGTTCAGAGATTTCGAAGACCTCCATAAAATTTCATCGCAATCGGAGTATCGGTTTAGCCGGAATCGTGCTAACAAACAGACAAAAATACAAAAAAAAAGAAAAAAAAACATTCCGGATTTTTTTCTCCAGTGTAGTGAAATGGAATCTTCGCTTCGCTCGCTACGCTCATCCAACTATCTATGCAATGTATTTGTAGCGTAATCTGATAAGGGAGCGCAGCTACAGAGTCTTGCAACGCAAGTCGAATGGGTCTTCATCGTGATTAATTTGTCTGTTTGTTTGTCTATTCCAAACGGCCAAACAGATTGAGCTGAAATTTTAAACAGACATCCGTGACCCGTAAACTGAGAACTGCATACGAAATGAGCACAATCCGGTGCGATTTTAAACTAAAAGAAATAATAAATTGAAAACTAGGGTGAAAATGTGTACGTCGCTGAGGCTGGCGCGGAGACGAGTTTAGACGCTCAGCTTTCAGTTTTTTTTTCTTTTTTTCTTTCGGGTAAACGGTTTACAACACAAAATTTCACACTAACGTTAATACAGATTAAATCTACGATATCCAGTACGCGTATTCCTAAATTAATTAATTGATTTTGAATTAAAAATTAGTGAAATCACCGTCATTTACTCCATTTTGGTCAACTTCGGGAATTTATTCCAATTATACGGATTTTTTAAATGCAAATTTACATACTGTATATCAACGTTTAAATCAATGTGAACGCGCAGGTTAATTTGGATTTATCGTAAGATAAACGGTTTGGTGGGAATTTTCAGAATTGGAATCCATGTTTTGGATTTCCCATTTTTTCACGTTTTGGACTTAATGTCTCTCAATGGATCCTTAAAGCTTTTTTTGCAATAAAGTGCGGACATCAATTTAAAAGTTCTTTATGTTATTAAATTGCAAAATTTGGTAATTAGACGAGTGAGCGCAGCGAACGTAGTCTACAACGCAAGTCGAACGGGTCTTCGTCGTGATTAATTTGTTAAATGTCTGTTTGTCTGTCCAGTCCAGTCCCATATACGGCCGAACGGCCAAATAGATTGAGCTGAAATTTTAAACATACATCCGTGACCAGGTAACTGAAAACTACTAAGAAAATGAGCAAAATCCGTTGCGATTTAAACCTTTAAAAATAGACTTTAAAACTATGTAGGTTTTATTTTAACGACAATGGTTTTGTTTTTGATGAAGTCATTTTTAGGGCGCGACTTACGTTGCGGCCTTATAGTTTCGCTCTAAGTTTATAGATTATGTATATGTATATCCGTGTACGCTTAGAGCGCGTCAAGACCTACGCATTTATTTGAGGTAGAAGATATTAACCAATGTAAACGTAACTTTACAGGCTTGATTCCAAAAGAACACTGCATCACTTCTTAAAATTCCATATTTGTGGGGGGCGTAAGTGTTCCTAAATGCAAGTTTATTCATCCGTAAAATTTTGAAATTTTACACTTTGCGATTGTTTTTCATCAAACGTCTGCTATCAATTTTGCGTTACAACGAAACTCGCATACCTGAAGCTTCGATTGTTTGTTAATAGAATACTATCAAATAAATTGTCCTGACGTTATTAGTTGCGAATCCACGTGTGACAGAAAATATTTAGATTACGAAATCAAATATTATTTTGTTAAATATTTTGATTTCGTAATCTAAATATTTGTGTATACGTTTTGCCAAACTTTACGATGATATTGCCAAATTATTCTAAAATGCAGGGTGGATGCGATTAATCATGTCCAAACAGTTGTGTAGTGCCAAAAAACAATTCGTTTAATTCAATAGTTTATCAGGGGTGTTCAATCATGAATCAAATTATGTTTTGGAGCACGTTTTGAACTTGTCGAGATTTTTTTTTTACATGTAGAAGATTGAAACATACGCCAACCTCCTTTTGCATGGTGCCTTTTACTGACATGACATCGGTTTATACGAATTGCCAAAATGTTGCTTAAGATAATCGTAGCTAGATGTATCATAATTTGTTCGAAGCAATAGTTTACTATAGTCATTGTTTGCTAGCAATTTTGCGTCAGCACAACGTTACTTATAAAAATTTATACCTTGATCCTTTGACTATAAATTGGCATCAAACTAATTCACCTGATGTTTGTATTTGGGACAAAAAGAATTTTAATAAAATATTTGGAGTGTGATGTTTGAGGCGCTATGTTTGAGCGTGACACGATCAATTTATTTATTATAGATAGAAAATATTCACCTATATCATTGATTATTCGCAGGAAGGTTATAAAATAGCCTGTAAAGTTGCAGTAATATTGGTTGGAAAGTAAAGGGCGTAATTTATTTGCGATAACCGTAAATTTCTTTTTACGAGTTCATCGTATAGCTTTTTCTACACACTTCTGCTTCAAATGTGGAATTATCACATGAAGACTTAAAACATACATCTAAAGAGGTCATCTCAGGTGCACAAAAGAACATTATGTTGTATGCCTTAGAAAGAATATGATATTTTTAACGTGCGATTTCGGTCGAGTTTCGTTTTCGTGTGTAATGTACACTACACAATTTAACGAGAACCTTGAAAATTTAAACGAAACACAAACATCGTTTACGGTTATTGTAGTTTTGTTGTTGGAAGTCTTCGCTTCGCTTCAAAAATTTAACTTTAATGTTTTTTGTTTTTTTCTGTTTGTTCGCACTCTACCGGACAAACGGCATATGCGATCTTGATGAAAATTGGAGGGGATCTTCGAAATCTCTTAACTTAGACCTGCCAAGTTTTTGGGTACAATCGAAGAAATATTTCTCAAGAATATCGTACTTATGCGATTTTTTTTTTCGATTTTTAGTGCGATATTTTCGCGACATTTGGGTCGATTCTGACAAAACGGGTGCCCCGCTACAACGTTCATATTTTACATTAACATTAAAGTTAGCCAGAATCCATAGAATAAAGGTTTTAATATGAGTTTTTTGAGGTTTATTGGATGAGAGAAGCGAAGACTTCAATTTACTTTGTGTTTTTTTGTTTGTTTTTTACTTACGTTACCACAAGAAAAATAGCTCGGGTGTTTTGTTCTTGTTAGTTTTTTTGTCTGTTTGTTCGCTCTCTACCGGGAAAACGGCATATGCGATCTTGGTGAAAATCGGAGGGCACCATCAAAATCTCTGAACTTAGAGCTGTATTGTTTTTGGGTACAATCGAAGAAATATTTCTCATAAATATCGTACTTTTACGATTTTTTTCGATTTTTAGTGCGATATTTTCGTGATATTTGGCAAACGGCTACTCCGATATTGATGAAACTTTATAGGAACGTTTAAAATCACTAAAATCATATATGTTATGATTTTAGAGACATTTGAAAAAATATTTCTTATAGAAATCGTACTTTTACGATTTTTTCTCCGGTTTTTAATACGATATTTTCGTGATATTTGGGCCGATTTTGACCAAACGGGTGGGGCTACAACGTTCATATTTTACATTGACATAAAGATTATGGTGATGTAGTGCCTCTTGAAAGAAAAAGTTGAAAAAGTTGGTCAAAATTCATAGAAATAAAGGTTTTAATATAAGCCTTTTACAGGTGTATAATGAACAAGTTTTTTCAAGTAACTATAGAAAAAGTAAGGAGATTCCACATAAAAACGTAATCATTGGACAGAAATATTCCAAAAAAAGCTCATCCATCAACGCGACTGGAAAAAGCGTTCGCGAAGCGGCCTAGTAATAACAATTAACAAGTAACAATAGAAACTTGACAACAATCACCTACAATGCATTCAAAAAGCACTTGCAAAGGTTAAGTGGTCCCACGCAAACTAAAAACTTACAAAAAAGCTCATCCATCAACGCGACTAAAAAAAGCGTTCGCGAAGCGGCCTAGTTTATGTACACACGGGTTAACTGTAAAATAGGCCGCTTCGTGAACGCTTTTTCCAGTCGCGTTGATGGATGAGCTTTGGAATATTTCTGTCCAATGATTACGTTTTTAGGCGGAATCTCATTACTTTTTCTATAGTTACTTGATATTACTTGTTTATTATACACCTGTAAAAGGCTTATATTAAAACCTTTATTTCTATGAATTTTGACCAACTTTTCCAACTTTTTCTTTCAAGAGGCACTTCATCACCATAATCTTTATGTCAATGTAAAATATGAACGTTGTAGCCATACCCGTTTGGTCAAAATCAGCCCAAATATCACGAAAATATCGTATTAAAAACCGGGGGGAAAATCGTAAAAGTATGATTTTTATTAGTAATATTTTTTTAAATGTCCATAAAATCATAACATATATAGTTTCACCTGTTTCAGTGATTTTCAACGTTCCCATAAAGTTTCATCAATATCGGAGTAACCGTTTGCCTAATATCACGAAATATCTCAATAAAAATTGAAAAAAAATCGTAAAATACGATAATCATAAGAAATATTTGATCGAGTATACCCAAAAACGTAGCAGGTGTAAGTTAAGAGATTTCGAAGGTCCACTCCAATTTTCATCAAGATCGCATATGCCGTTTGCCCGGTAGAGAGCGAACAAACAGACAAAAAAAAACTAACAAAAACAAAACACCCGAGCTTTTTTTCTTGGGGTAACGTAAGTGAAAAAAAAACACGTTAGTTAAATTGAAGTCTTTACTTCGCTCATCCAAAAATTAAAAAAAAATGTGTATATCTCATGTTTTAGCACTAGGAAGCTTCGCAAACGCTTTTTTTAGTCGCGTTGATGGATGAGCTTTTTATTTATAAAATGTTCATATTAATTTAAAATAATAAAAACATATTAACACGGCCCATACAAAGCAATCATTAGGTCTGTTGGATCTTTGATTGTTTGTAACAAGGCTGTGAGTAAGGTATAAAATCTCCTGTGAAGTTTTCATACAAGGCTGTGAGAAAGATCTAAAATCTATATTTTCGTGCTATTTGGGCGGATTCTGACCAAACGGGTGGGGCTACAACGTTCATATTTCACATGGACATTAAGGTAAGGGTGATGTATTGACTTTTGAAAGAAAAAGTTGAAAAAGTTAGCAAGAATCTATAGCAACAAAGGTTTTAATATTTAACACCTCAAAAAACTCAAATTAAAACCTTTATTTCTATAGATTCTGGCTAACTTTTTCAACTTTTTCTTTCAAACGTCAATACATCACCATTCCTTTAATGTGCATGTGAAATATGAACGTTGTAGCCCCACCCGTTTGGTCAGAATCGGCCCAAATGTCACGAAAATATCGCACTAAAAATCGAAAAAAATCGTAAAAGTACGATATTCATGAGAAATATTTCTTCGATTCTACCCAAAAACGTAGCAAGTCTAAGTTCAGAGATTTCTAAGGTCCCCTCAAATTTTCATCAAGATCGCATATGCCGTTTGCCCGGTAGAGAGCGAACAAACAGACAGAAAAAAAAAAAAAAAAAAAAAAAAACACCCGAGCTAAATTTTTTGGGGGGTCGGTGAAATTGAAGTCTTCGCTTCGCTCATCCAACAACAATATGGTACCTATCTTCTATACTCGCTTCATCTCACCGACCGTTTATAATCTGTTTTTGAAAGGTCCCCATAGCGAGCCGCAAGGCTCATTGGGGGCTTGATCAATTTATGTACACTGAAATAATCAACTGCAAATAGAGAACCATACCATACTTACTAGGAAAACGCTAAAGTCCCGCCGCGTTGATGGATGAGCTTTTTGAAGTTTTTAATTTGCGTGGGATATCTTTACTTTTGCAAGTGCTTTGTTTCGCTGCCTACGCATTGTAGGTGATTGTTGTCAAGTTTCTATTGTTTCTTGTCAATTGGTATTATTTACCGTAAAAAACTTATATTAAAAGCTTTCTTTCTATGGATTCTGGCTAACTTTTTCAACTTTTTATTTCAAAAGATACTTCATCACCATAACTTTAATGTCCATGTATAATATGAACGTTGTAGCCCAACCCGTTTGGTCAGAATCGGCCCAAATGGCACGAAAATATCGCACAAAAAATAAAAAAAACTTATATTAAAACCTTTCTTCTATGGATTCTGGCACACTTTTTCAACTTTTTCTTTCAAAAAGCAATACATCACCATTACTTTAATGTACATGTGAAATATGAACGTTGTAGCCCCACCCGTTTGGTCAGAATCGGCCCAAATGTCACGAAAATATCGCACTAAAAATCGAAAAAAATCGTAAAAGTACGATATTCATGAGAAATATTTCTTCGATTGTACCCAAAAACGTAGCAAGTCTAAGTTCAGAGATTTCAAAGGTCCTGTCAAATTTTCATCAAGATCGCATATGCCGTTTGCCCGGTAGAGAGCGAACAAACAGACAAAAATACAAACAAAAAAACAAAAAAACAAAAAAACAAAAAAAAAACACCCGAGCTAAATTTTTTGGGGGGTCAGTGAAATTGAAGTCTTCGCTCCACTCGCTTCGCTCGCTACGCTCATCCAATTAGGCGGAGGTTCGTGACGCATACCTGGAGCATATTTATTTTCAATGTTAATTTGTAGAGTAATGCACTGCAAAAGTTTTAAGTTCACTTTTGAAAATTCATTTCTCAGTTCAAGTTCAAGTCCAATTTCATTAAAAAGGTAATTCGGGAAGTACGAAACAAGTTCATTTTCATTTTTCGTACATCAAGTGCAAAATAATTCATTGTCAATGCTTTGCAAAACCAATGTTTATTTTGATGTTACTTAAAAAAAAAACTCTATCACAACTCTGCACACAGTTGGAAGGATATTACCACCACCAGTCATGAATAGTTTTCAACAATCGCAAACGAAACTTAAGCTTATCAAAAGCATACAGATTCATCCAAACAATTTTTTCACCAAGATGTCGGCAAATTGAAATTTGAGTTAATTCTTTTCTACTTAAATACTAAGAATAATCCGCTTAGTCGACGTTGCCAATGTGTACTTATTGCCATCTTCACATTGGTCACATTTCCTAACAATGAATGTAAGCTTTAAAGTTTAAGATCAAAATCAAGAGCATTGAGGCTTTAGTTAGTTTAGTTTTATTGTATTGTATAAAATATTAAAAAAAAAACATCGGAGGAATTTTTTTTGAGGGGTCAGTGAAATTGAAGTTACTTATTGGATGAGCGAAGCGAAGACTTCAATTTCACTGACCCCCCCCCCCAAAAAAAAAAAAAAAAATTAGCTCGGGTGTTTTTTTCCTTTTTTTCTGCCGGTTTGTTCGCGCTCTACCGGTCAAACGGCATATGTGATCTTGATGAAAATTGGAGGGGACCTTCGAAATCTCTGATCTTAGACCTGCCTCGTTTTTGGGTATGATCGAAGAAATATTTCTCATGAATATAGTACTTTTACGATTTTTTCGATTTTTAATGCGATATTTTCGTGATATTTGGGCCGATTCTGACTAAACGGATGGTGCTACAACGTTCAAATTTTATAAGGACATTAAGGTAATGGTGATGTATTGCCTTTTGAAAGAAAAAGTTGAAAAAGTTAGCCAGAATCCATTGAATTAAGGTTTTAATATGAGTTTTTTGGGGGTAAGTTATATAATAACAATTACAAGTAACAATAGAAACTTGACAACAATCACATACAATGCGTTCAAAAAGCACTTGCAAAAGTAAATAGATCCCACGCAAACTAAAAACTTACAAAAATCTCATCCATTAACGCGAGAAAAAAAGCGATCGCGAAGCGGCCTAATATTCTAATCACTCGTACAATTTCGTACGACATTATATTATTTATATTCTAATTTCTAGGAATCGTTCGTTCCGGGTCTTATTTATCAGAGAACGCCCGAAGACAACTCGAGTAAGCCCATTTAATGTAATCTAATCGTAATTTTCGCACCGTGGGCGGTCGTTCATTCGAACCCTTCACCCCGACATGGGTTGTCGCCGACGTCCCTAGGCCCGGGCGGTAAGTGCGGGGCACCCCGGCGACCGGTAACGAGGTTAGAGTGGCCGCTGCACACAACTTAGTTCCTATAAGAAGACGGATTCCAGCCCCACAAGACCAATCTTCTGCTAATCCCTGCAGCTCACACATCACAGGCAACCAGGTGAGTTCTCTAGCCGATATTCTTAATCAATAATATAATAAATTACAGCTGTATTACGAAGTACGCGTGCTGTATTGGCCCTCTACTGATCAGTGGCATTACCATTTTGTCAAGTTTGTTCCCACTAAAATACAAATTTCAAGCAATAACTTAGCACTGAAATAAATTCGTCTTATTGTTTTAAAGCGGGGGCCACGCAATTTTATAAATTGTTCATTCAATTTTTCTGCACGTTGGTCGCAACAAAACGTGTCTTCTGTTGTATAAATTCCAATGGTTCCCCGAAAAAATCCGTCTTTGTTGTGGATATTGTGTGTTTTAGATTTTTCTGTTCGGGTTCCTCCAATCTTTAGCGCTACTTGAGCAGCAATGAATGAGTTTACTTCTTTATAATTACTTTTTTATTGGTTTAGAACACTCCCGTTCCATTCACCACCTTATGATTGGCATTCATGAATAGATCTTGAACAAAACTCACCTCGTTTTAGAAAATAAATTTCAAACCATGATCATTAAGTTTCGTGAGTGTTGACCTAGGACATGCACTTTTTCCCAGCGCAGTTTGCGTGATGAGGATAATGTTATAATCAGTCGCGTAGGTACCGGTTGGCGGGGGGGGGGGGGGGGGGGGGGCAAGGGGGTCTAAACTGACGTGAGTTAAATAATAATCCCAGAATTTCCGTAGTATATGCACACACACACACTTATACAATTCGACACTCACCTTGGTAGCCTATGTTTACACTCACCTATGTTTGCCTGTATGCTTCGTCATTACATAAAAAATTAGGTAGAAATTTACTAAAATGGATCACTTCACGTTCATTTTTTTAGTTTTTAGATGGTAGATAGTTGCTGTAAAACATCGTTTACAGAGTCCGAGTGCAGTTAAAACATGACGAAATAACTGTAGTATGGTGAAATATGTTTTGCCAACAGCGAAAGGGCTTCTGCCGGGAACATCTTCTAGTAAGTTTGTCCCCCCAACTTTCAAAACGTTCCTACGCGCGCGCCTGTGCTTATAACGCGGGGATGGATGGTTGCGGTCTGCCACTGCGTTGGTTCTACACAATAACTAAAATTGGAAATTTACAAAAAGCACGTACGAACAAAACATGGGAACAAATTGTATTTATGTTTCTCAGGCATGCTTGATCGTAGTATATAGTGATATTCGAATTGGAATTTTCTACAAAAGTTAATACAAAATATTTATCATCATCGTTTGAGGATATTTAATTCTCAGATATATGAGTCACGTTGTTAAGCTAGTTACATATTGTTGTTAAGGTTTGACTTCTTACGAGGAAGTTAATAACTTTGATTTAGATGGTCAATATAAAAGATACACGATTAATAATATGTTTTCTAACTTTATCACAATAATAATCATATATCATAGAACGATGAAAAACTCAACAACAATATGTAAATATTTCAAACTAGTTTTCTATAATGTGTTATAGTGTTAATAATATCATAGACTATCGTTTTAGTTCTTTTAGATCTTATAAAGAACAACCGGGGATTAGTTTGAATGTTAATTACAGCCAGCTTATAGTTGTAAAGTCATGCCTGAACAAAAAACCGCGGAAGTGTCGTACCTATCTAAACTCTTTGTGGCGTAAGATCCAACCCACCCCGGAAGACTGACACAGCCTTGATCGCCACTGACGGTCAGTATGCACGTTGCTGCCACTTTAGCCAATCGTAGGAGTTCAAAATGATAATACGGTAGTATTCAACAGCTGATTTTTCCTCTCCTCTATGTAACACGGGAAATTCTTTGCGTTCATCTCCTTTCTCTTTACTTATTGGAGTGGGGTGTTGTCTCGACGAAATTATCTTACAACACCATTGTCGTTGGGTCGATCATTGCTGTAGTGTGGAGGTGAATTGGTTATTTTCTCATCATATTCTGTTACGGTGAGTTTCGTGGGCTTCCCGTATGGGGGTCAGTTATAAATGCAATTTCCGCATTTAGTAATTATGTTTTATGTGAATTAGGTTTTCGTCATTTATGCATTATTAACTACTTCAAGAGTAACTTATTTCTATTTTATAACATTTTATATTTTATAAACATATATTATTTCATGTTTTAATACAAAATTTGTTATAATTGCCATTATAATAATTTTTATAATAGTCTTGAGTGTGAATATTTTTTATGGTTTACATTAAATTTGAACATTTTTAATTTACAAATATCTTATACTAGATAAGTCTTAATAACTCAAATATTTGTTTACATGTGTCTAAAATGCACCTTCTAAGATGCAATCAGTTCAAGAACTAACTAGAAACTTTAATACTTCTCACGTGCGTCTATCATTCAAAAAATTTCATCGATAACCTCTACAAAAACTTAAATTAAAAAAAATGATTTTATTAAAAAATAATATATCTCACAAACTCATAATAAATTTTTTATTTTCAAATCAAACTGAATTGCACAGTGAATTCTCAGTGTAAATGAAATGCTTAACTAATCAAGCTCTGATTTGAACTTTCCAGGTGCACCTTCCGGTACACCTACTTTGTTACGACTTATCTCATCTTAATTAACGAGAGCGACGGGCGATGTGTGCATGTTTTAGAGCCAAAATCAATTTAATATTATAAATAAAATTACCTTCAAATCCACCTTAAATCAACTAAGTTTCAAGTCAATTTCCGTATAAATAAATTTATTGTAACCCATCACCACTTAACCATAAACTGCACCTTGACCTGACATCATTCCTTCATAAAGAATTTAGAAAATTCATCAACCCTAATAGGATATTAAATAAACAATAAAAATCTCATACCCACACTGCATTTAGCTCCCTAACTAATAAACTCGTTTAAGCCAACTCAGTCGAAGACAACTGGACAACTAAGACAAGCACTGGTACGGGAGTACTCAAAATGGGAGCGATTAACAGATGTCGAAGATGAATACACATTTCTCCTAGCATTGAAGTCTTCTTGGGCGAAATTCCCCATTTGATCGTACTAGCCACCATCAGGGTCACTAAATACTTCTGTATCAACCTTTTGATGGGAAATGTGAACAAAGTAACTGCATGTCATCAGTGTTCGTATATTTGGGTTCTATCGTGAGGAGACGTGAAAAGTGACTTCTCTCTCTCCAACTCGAACATTCAGGCGGACAGAAAAGTGACTTCTCTCTCTCCCTATTGTGATTTCATTAGAACGTTGACTATCGTTTCAATGGTTTTATTGGTATTGCAGACTAAAGCCACTTAGATTTATACAACTTTTTCACTAATTATTATAGTACTTAGCACTATAATAATCAATTTATAACACCGTAAACGAAAGTGGTATAACAGGATTATTTCGGAGCAGGTTTTATTAAATCCCCAACTGAAAAAGAGTTCGCCTGGTAACTGAGATAGTAGAATTTCATTTCAGTTTGTGTTATTGTCTTGAAGAAGCAGTATGTTAAAAATTTGTTCATAATACAAATATAATTACTTTTGCGTCCAATTTCAATTCTAATAAAAATCAACTGATGCAGTAGGGACAAACTTTAGCGTTACACATTTTTCGATCATCAGGCTATATTTTTAGTCTACGTGTTATTTTTCTTAATAATGGACCCAAATTGACACGAAAATCAATTAGCGAGTAAAAACTGAACACCCAAAGTCTTATCAATCCAGAAATAAAAAATCTATCTGAGCGGGGTATCGAACCCCGTCTCCGAATTGCTTTACTCGGATTACTCCTAAGCTACCAAGACGGTTAACTTCATAACATCTAGATTGTTGGGGAATTGTAGATCTGAATAGATTGGAACAGTACTGCAATGATTATGCTGGCTTTGAACTGACTAACTATAAAAATTAGTTATAATTTCATTACCTAATGCAGGTATGAGCTAGGGATACACTCCCGTATTTGTATTTGATTGTATGAAAATCAATCCAAAAATGACACAAATAATAAATCCATCTCAGCGGGGTATCGAACCCCGGTATCCCAATTGCCGGTCGGGTGCTTTACATTTTTTTCTTTTCCTATTGAACACGAGCCTTCAAAGTTCGGTGTTTGATCAGGCTCGATCAATAAGTTTGGGAGTCTCAACTCGCCAAAATACGAGGTATAAACAAAAGCAAGTGAGCGATAAGTGAGAACTTGCAGAGGTAGGCCTAACAATTGCATGCAACTACATGCTAATATTGTTGGGACCAGCAGGGCGCGTTAAACGTGTTAACTAACGCCACCATGTTAAACATACGGCGGAGTTAAATTTAATTTTAACGTAGATTTGAGAGAATCTCCCTGCAGAACTTACAGCGTCAGTTATTTTTCGAAAAAGTACTGACAAGGTATTTTCAAGGCTTCTAATTTGAGGCTGGGCTGCCATAGTGTCAGCAAATTATTCGATAAATAAAGGTCAACTGGAGATGGTATTATACCTTGCCTTAGCCAGTTAGCCTATAAGTTCGGTTTTCATTTTTGTTTACAGCTTACTTGATAAGTATTATTTACATTCACCGTTTCCTCACTACCTTTTCCTCCTCTGACCTAACCCATCTCTCGGCACTATATTCATATTCTACAACGTAGGCGTATATGTTTAATCAGCGTGTCAGTATCTAGAATCCCGCTGCTGGGTCCATGTATTTTCTACAGCACGGTTAACTAATCTCTCAAGTAATTTATATATCTTTCTTTATCATCAGGCTTCGTCGTGTTAATTG
The DNA here is from genome assembly GCA_024449915.1 of Sweltsa coloradensis. Taxonomy (NCBI): domain Eukaryota; kingdom Metazoa; phylum Arthropoda; class Insecta; order Plecoptera; family Chloroperlidae; genus Sweltsa; species Sweltsa coloradensis. The sequence goes on from JAMZAV010000993.1 coordinate 114,640, forward strand.
GTCGATAGTGCTTAGGTGCATCTGACATTCCACTATCTCGTGAAAAAACTAAAAGGATCTTCAACTCAGGTCGACACCATGTTTATTATTTACAAGTGATTCGCTGACCTCTCTCAAAGTTAACAGCTACCGGTACTTGTTACTAAACCGGAATTGGTATTTCGTCGTCCCTTGCTCGTTGCTAGTCACATGTTTTAAAACCTAAACCGAATTCAAGTAACCGCACCGCACACCCTTACAATTTTCTCAAGCATACTAAAGAGGAATGAGAGATTTTTATAGTAAAACATTAATTTCTAAGCATTTTAATACGTGTGTTCAGATACTGTACGTACGATTTTCATACCCTGGGCTGCTCGATAAATTATTTGGTGGCTCTATAGGCTTTGAATGAAGGTTATATAGTTATAATAGCACAGCCATAGTTTACCCGATGTACTTCCCTAACCAAGACTTGTAATGCTATGTTTGTGTATGTCACGCCATGCAGGTATATCCAGAGATGCAGTCGTCACCCATCGTCGCGCTACTCCTCGCCGTGGTGCTGTGCGCCGGACTGGCCGACGCCGAGTCTGTGGGCGTCTGTATCCGCAACTGTGCCCAGTGCAAGAAGATGTTCGGCCCGTACTTCGAGGGACAGTTGTGCGCAGACTCTTGCGTCAAGTTCAAGGGGAAAATCATTCCGGACTGTGAGGACGTGGCCTCCATCGCTCCATTCCTCAACAAGTTCGAGTAGACTGGCTTGCTTCCGTTATCTGAATAATATAATAATGATACTCTTTAAATAACTTATTTCATAGTTTTTAATGTGTATTTTGTATTTATTTTGTAACAAGTCGTTGCATTTTCATATCAATTGCTGCCATATTTATTTGCAATGCTGTTAGACGGATCTTATTTATTATATTTGGTACCTATAGGCTACAATACCTTTATTCGATGTATTGATGACAATAAGAAAATCACCATTGCGTGAAATGAATATGCATTTTGGTGATCATTGTACATATTGGCCAACAAATTAAATTGTGAACCTGGTGCTTTTATAGATAATATTGTTAGGTAAGAAACGACAACAATAACATCACGTAGGAGTTGTATAGATATTGTTTTCATACTTCATAACCATTTTTATTATCAAAAATAGTTATTTTGCATCTGAGGTTCAGCAGTCGACAAACCAAACGACAGTGTTTTGATTTTCAATCTGTGGACAACATTGGACGGAGTCCGGTCCGAACCCCACTGGATCTGTTGGGTGTTGTCCAATGCACTGAAAGATCAGTTTCGACGCTCAGAGTGGCAAATATATTAATTGCAGTTCACTTCGATTGAAACCAGTATAGATTTTGAATGCTGTGATTCAACCTATAGGAAACCAATGCTTGCAATGTATAGTAAATGTATTAACTGAAATAATATGCAGCAACAATACAATGTCACTACAAAACTCTTTTTAATAAGTTGTTTGGAATATATTGGGTCATTTATGCAAGTTTATAAATTTAGATATTCCATCGACGAACCAGTAACAATGGCCTATTTCTTGGCGTAGACTTCATTATAGAAAAGTATCCCCACGTGAAAGTATTATACGCCAAGAATTGCATAAATGATACTCAAGTGCACAATAAAGCGAAGTATATGTCGTACAAAACGTATATCATATCTTTCTCAGTATTATTTTATCACGTGCATAATAAGAAATGCACACCTACTTTGCTGATAGGTAACTATAATATCAATGTATAGAGAAAAGCTTGTTTCTGCATTGATGTACGCTTTTTACATTACTAGTCCTTATCTAATAGGTATTTAGTGTTCACTATTGGGCGATTTAGATAGTTTTTAGCAATGCAGTTCTTAATTGGCCTAGTACCATAAAGGCAGAAAATAAGTTTTGCAGTGACCAAAATACTCATCAATCGGATCCAGAACAGCTGACTCGTGACAAGTACTTTCATTTATCTGGTAAATATAACGTTTGTTTATTTATTCAACTGATCTGGTTATGTTTGCATGTGCAAACTACTGTACTGTATAATGTGGTTTTGTACTCGTAAGTCTTCTTTGCTTTGTAGGCCATACGGGCATACACAAGTACACGTGGATACATTTAATGCACACGTTAGTTTGTTCCCTCTAGGGTCTAGCCTATCAGAAATTTACAAGACAATCATTCGGTTATTTTCAAACGAGAATAGTACTGCTCACATCAATGTGTGTATACCAATGCAATGTGTACTTCAGTAAAGAGTATAATATCTCCGTAGTCCCCAACGGTGACCCACTTACTTAAAAAATTAGCGTGCATACGATTTGAATTTGACTATACTTACCAGCTGTTGATCTCGCCTGTCAAATGTATTTTCATTTTCTCCAATTAATGCAGAAACACCATACTAGCTTATACAATGAAAGTTACTTTGTACGCTTAATTGTAAAATAACATTAATCGTTATTTAAAACAACAATTTATATAGTTACTTGCTAAAGAAAACAACAATGTTTCATACATTTTTTTAAAACGAGGTAGATATTGATGAGAAATAAACCGATTTAATAAATTCGTCTACCACGACGATCATTTAAATTTGTCAACTTTTCATGAACGAAAACTATTCAAGCACAAATTTGCTGTTAAAAGAGCATCCAATAGTTTCCCCCCAATAAAGTGCCGTAAGTACACCCAAAAATATTTCAAAATGTCCGGCACAAGTCGTTGATAGTCGACACCAGCCTGTTTGTGGTTAAAATACTACCTGCACTATGGCGTTTGAGGAATACACTATGGAGAATGTATGTCCTGTTTCAAATGCCCTTACTCACAAATTATGCATTCTAGTTTTCAGGCACTGATATTGAATCCACTTATATTTGACAATACCAAGTGGACAAGTACGTGGACCTACTTGGTTGGCAACAAGTGATAAATGTACCAACTAACAACGTTCCAAACATACTTTAGTAATAATTTTTAGAAAATCATATCATTTTCTGCAAATTCCCATATTTGTTTTATATTTTAATAAATGCCAAGTAGAGAACAGATGTAAACGAAGTAGGTTTATCACATAAGCTTAAATCAAACTATTGGTCTCAGAGGTCAACAGTAGACACATCCTGCCAATTTCGAGTCTTTATAATGTACAATACGAATTCAAAAAGGAGGAAGTACAAAACTGGTTGTTACCTGCAATGTGATATGCAACACACAGTATTAAAAGAGTATTAAACTCAGTCTTAAACAAATCCAAAACTTTTACCAAATGTGGTATTGCTTTTGTTAAGCGTAAGATGCTTCATGTGGATAAATTGTTTTAATAAATGTGAGTTATTATAACATGAAAACGTATTTTCATTATATGCTATTCCCATTCCTAAGTATTCAACTATTCCAAAAATATTTATCCCTTGTAGGCAGCACCATACAAAAGTTTCCTTTTGTATAAAAAAAAATGCCAGTACATTATGTATTCAATACAATGGCTGTGCTCTACAGCGAAGACCCTGTATTTATTTATTTGAAATACAATAATGATTTAAAAGTAAACATGACAAATATTACTGGATTACGTCAATCATGTAAATCGCAACATATAGTGCCATAGTAGATTAACAATATTTTTTCGTTTGAAGCTTGCCCAGGGTGCAATTCTAACTAGGTACGTTGCAGATAGGACAATTGTGAAGGGATGTCCGAGGGCTGTTTAACAGGACTCGATCCCTTGCAATCGAATTGACGACCGAGGAAAACCTCGCAATTAACCTTCAGTCAGGATTGCACTCTCGATGGGATTTGAACCCGGGACCTCCCGAATCAGAGTCGCGCGCTTAATGCTCGAGCCAACACTGTCGGTGTAGGTTGATACAAAGTACAAAGTTACTTGCATGATAACAAGTCACCACAGATTATAAGCTTGCAATTATCCTATTGTTGACTCTTACGTGTTGAAATAATATAATGGTCGTTATGTTTCACTAAAAACATAAAAGTAACAATATAAAATATGGCGACATATTTTATTTAACATTCATTTTCGGAGAAAATTGACACAACACATAAAATTATTATGTAAACATTCTTCCCATTTAAAATGGCGTTTAAATGTTAATAAAACTTGTTAATGAATCCCCGGAACGTCTTTGGATTGTTGCAGTCTGGCACGATCATGTCCACAGTGGCCAAGCAAGCCTCGGCGCAAGCCTGGCCTTGGAAGTAGCGGCCGAACATCTGCTTGCACTGCCCACAGTTGCTGGGAACAATTTATTTATTTATTTATTTAACATCTATCCTAATTCATTAAAAAATCTTACAAGGAATTACAGCAGATCAAACTAAGTTTATAACAGAAAAGTTTAGACAATAATTCCTTCATATTCAAATAGTATAATGAAAAAAATGAAAATTATTTATTTATAATTTGTTCCGCAACACATTCATTAATTGTATGAGTTATGATTTTCGTGGAGCCGAAATTCTTTATAACTAAAAAATATCGATGTTTTATTTTCTTGTTTTTTTTTTTTTTTTGTTTTGGTGGTTGTAAGAGCATCTACAGCATACCGATACTCGTGCGATAAATTTATAAAGACATACATTCAAAGAAATTAACAGCAAGAATTATGACAACAAACAAAAAACTTAATAAAAAAATTTACGTTATTATTACGAATTTTAAAAATTACTCGATTAAATTTTCATGCTTAAGCATGTGCTTATGAAATTTTCACAAACTATTTTAAAGTCGAAATAAAGTGGAAAATCAAGACGAATCAAAATTAATTATCAATAAAAATCCAATTACGGGATTTTACTTTAAAACAATTCTTAACATCCCACCAACATTTTTATAATTGTATGAACATTTTGCACAACTTAATTTTGGCAAATTCATATTCTGAAATTGAGACTCAAACTAATTATTTCTTATGAAGAATGAATTACGGATTTTTTAAAATTTACTTAATTAAAAAAAATTAAGCATGTTTAAATATAAAATGTGAAATTTAAACGCACTATACTTTTAAACAATTCCAACACAGGAGTTACCAAAGGCTTACCCAGAAAGTACAGGGTGTTCAAACGGAGATGGAATAATATATTATTATTGATTGTAAAAAATCTTTTTTCATATCAACAAATAACAATCAATGTGATGAAATTGTGTCAAGCATACCACGATATCCTAAACATAAATACTTATTTTTTAGCTACATCGATTTTGAATTATAGGCCTAATTCTATACTTCTGGAGAGACATTAAAAGAAGAAAAAAATTGTCGAGGCTCAAACACCGCTGCATTGTTCATAGATTATGACAAACGCACACGGGCCATGGGTCACCAAATCAATTTCAAATTCAGCCGGCGAAATAATTGTGATCATCTGTCGCTCCTTTTCTTGTCATTATGCTTATTATATCGTCGTCATAGCAAAGAATACTCTTAAATTTAGGGACCTTTGTGTGGCAAAACGTGCTTTAATTTACGATTTTGATAGCTATTGTATAATATCTAACTCAGACAAACAGTAGAGAAAGGGCCATGCGGTTTTATCATATATATCATTAGATGATAGCTACATAACAAAAACTTGTAAAAATACAGCCAAACCTTACACACTCAAAAGAAATGAGATCTAAAAAAGGGCCAGGCTCATTCTACCCTTCCACATTTGCGCATTCTTAATTCATGAACGTACATTGTCCCGTAACAGCATCCTTGAAAAGCTTGGTAATATAGAATTTGCAATATTAATTTAAACGTAATAGACTAATTAGTCCATCAAAGTTCTTTTTTCTAATTAATTTAAACGTAATATCATGCAAATTCTATTTTGCCAAGCTTTTCAAGGATGCTGTTACAGGACACTGTACGTTTATGAATTAAGAATGCGCAAATGTGGAAGGGTAGAATGAGCTTGGCCCCCTTTTTGATCTCATTTCTTTTGAGTGTGTAAGGTATTGGCTGTATTTTTACAAGTTTTTGTTATGTGTGTGTGATCTCATTACTTTTTCTAGTTCCATTGCAAAATTATTTGTTAAAATATAATAATTTTATCAAAGTTGATTTAATTTCTATGGAATTACCAATTAACAATAGGATGTAAAATATCTAGTGGCCCAAAGACTTGCTTTTTGTAAACAATGTAGTCGATCATTGTCAAGTAACGGAGTTGGATGAGAAGGAGGTCTAGCTCAAATGGAACAGCACGTCCACGATCGTGTTTTGTTTGTTTGAGCCTATTCGCCATTTTGATTGTTATAACCACTACTAGCAGGTTAAACTTTGCTACAATGAACTGTGTAGGCCCTAGGTTACCTTGGTTACCCAAGTAAACAATCAAAATGTCTGCAATATGAAGTGCTAACTTGTACACCGCCGACCACACACCTGCGCCTCCAGTACGCCAGTACTATTTATAACTCCATGGTCAAGTAACTATAGTTACTTGTTGATTATATTCTTGTATAAGGCTTATATCGAAAGCTTTATTTGGAAACCTTCCAGAAAACTTTTTCATTTTTTTCTTTCAAAAGACTCTATGTCACTATTACCTTAATGTCCATGTAAAAATATATGAACGTTGTAGCCCCACCCGTATGGTCAGAATCGCGGGCCGATTGAAACTGACGAATTAGACCGTAGCAGTAGCTATAGCTAGCAGTAGCTAACATCCTTAAAGTGATTTTGAGCATGTTTCAAGCAATTTTTTCACCAAGACGGAATGCTCGTATCCCAACCATATTTGGCATGTGTTGTCAGGTACCTAAATTCCATCGATTTTGATAGTTTTCAAGTTCACATCACGTTTCATGACGGCTGGGTGACACCTCGAAATCACCCCAACTCTGCTTACTGTATAAGGTGCCTGAGTGTAGCGCACCGCGGCTTGGCTTCGGCGCCCTAACGGGCACCTAGATCGTATTAAGGCTGAGCGACATTATATCTACAATGCCATTGCCAATGTCAATGCCAATGTGCTACTCTACAATCTCTCGTAGAAACTCCTGCTGTTTGAGGGTCAAGTGAAACATTCGATTTCGTTTTTTGCCTCGTTAAACACCTGATCTACATATTTGGTTACTAATGATGCTGATAATGTACCAGCCAACGGACAGCTTGTCTCATACGGTACAAATACGACTTAGATTTTTGTGTTCTTGCGTCACAATCACAATACAAACAACTTTTTACTCATTGACGTAGACCGACATCATGGCGTCTTCAACTCTGACGGCTTGAATCTGGTGAATATCGTGCAAGTCATTTTGCGTTTCTAGTCTTCTTCTAATGTATTGAGCAAAAATACCCAAACATCATAATGTTTTACAATACAATGCAATTATAGAAACCGTCATATCTGAATAGACCTAGCTATAGAATTAAATTATTAATTATACACAATTAACTATGGGAAGTGCTCCGCTTCCAACTATTATTATGTAATATAATTATATAATATTATAAAAAATATATGCATGTTTTTATTTGTATTAATTTTAATATTTATGTTACGTTTTCGTTAACAAAATAATAACAGCGCTAATGTATTATTATATTTTACATTTTTCAATATATTGCCCGTTATACAGTTTTATTTTTATTATTGTAGAACTTTGTGTGACTTTTTTTACGAATGAGAAATATTTTGTAAAAAGTTTACATGGAATAAGTCAAGTGTGAACAAAACCAATCAATATTCCGTATGACACCTGCCCAGGGACAGTTCATAAAAGCCTGGAGACATAGTTTATTTATGATTGCCGGTAGCATGCTATTTGGTATTTGGCAAATATTGGTATCATACTGAATTTGCAACAAAGTAACTCTTACATTTTTTAGATTTCACTGGGCTACCCCAGACAAAAATGGGTCCTTTTCAATAAAGTTTTCGAATTCATTAGTTACAACAAGTTACTCACAACTTACTTGATACAAACTTCTTTGAGTCTGGCGTCGGTAATCATGGACGCTGCGCATATGATGCACATGGCGAGAAGAAATGTCACCCTCAGGATGTGTTGTTGATTTGCCTAGAAGAACAATTAGTAGAGATACTGGGATGTGTTTATGCCCTGTTTTACAGTTCAAATTTGTTCAAAATAATAATATCGACATTTTATTGCACAGTTTTATTTTTATCAAATTTTTCGTTTTTGCTAACTTGTATGCAATTGATAAGATGATTTTATGCAAGATACATTATGAAGACTTATTTTTAGTAAACTATCTAAAACATTTTTTTCCTATGTTGAATAATTAAAAAGTAATACCGGGCCGCACTTAGCATAGCCCCGAGTACTTTGTTAGTAACAACAACTCGTAAATATCATTGGTCTACAAGAGGAGACATTACGATATTGTGTAAGCATAGGCAGATTCCACGTCCGCAGACTGAACCTTTGGCATCGGCATTCGTAGTCCCAGAAGGCGAAGTAGTATAACATTAATTTGATGAAACTTTTAGAGCAGGTATGTTTAGTTGTAATTATTTTATTAGAACATACACTGCACTTTAATTAATAAATAACAAGATTTAAAACAATATCTCGACGACTTATCATCAATCGTCTTCCACTGGTTTTAACTGTTTTTTTTTTTTTTTTTGTTTTTTTACTAAAGTTGTATCGTTTCATCCTCTGCCACAGCATCTATATCTTCTCGCGAGACTGGTTTATAGTCTCCCCTGGTAAACTCCACTTCTCCAATAGCCCATGTCCTTAATTTAATTAAGTTAATTGGTTACTCAGCGTTGCGTGCGTGTATTGTGAATGAGTGCGTACATAAAGCGATCAAAAAGACTGCTATTTGGACGTCTTTATAACTTCCTACCCATGTAGAAATATTTGTTTGCCAAATGGTTGCCAAGAGGTAACCAACAGTTCACCAAGGCTTGTTTTTGATCGCCAAGTGGTTGCCAAGTGGTCGCCAAAGGTCGCCACCGAAATTTCAACTAAATATATGATAGCCAAGCGTTCACCAAGAGGCAGCCAATGATTCGCCAACTTCTGCTCTCAGCTGGGCAAGGTAGCCAAATGGTTGCCAACAGTTCGCCATTTAGTTACTAAGTGATGATCACTTTTGGCGACCTGTTGGTGAACTGTTGGTGATTGTGGTGATTTAACAAATGAGACGCCAAACGTCCGCCAAAAGGTTGCCATGTGTTCACCAACTGATGGAAGTCACCAAGACTACGCCAAGAGGTTGCCAACTGGTCGCCAATAGATTACAAAAGATTGTCACGTGGATACCTCGTGGCATACTGTTGGCGCCGTATAAACTGCATTCTTTCAGGTCATTGCCTTGTCCTTCAACGGGCTTGGGGTGGTTCTAGGATGCGAAGAGGTTGCTTGCCATTTGAAACAAGCGTGCGGTCGAGAGAAGAAGTGAACGTTAGCATCGCAGTGCTTGACAGTGTATTTTACGTTTGTACAGGCGTTTTATTAGTGTTGAGAACGCGAGGAGGATAGTTGCTGGTGTACAATACAAATTGCATGTCGCCAAGAGAAAAGTGTGTGTAACTTAATATAATATTTATATAGAAAAGTTATTTTCGTGTGTAAATAGAAACATAATGCAACATCAAACATGGCAGTTTCCAGTGACGTCCTACTTAGAGCTACATGAAATCTTAGTAAATATGTTATCAACATTTAGGTGAAGACAAAAATCATGAATTGTCCGTTACGAAACATCAATATAATGAATGTATTGCATTTAGAACAGAGTTCTTATAATTCAATACATAATTATTAATGCTGCTATATGCCCTATACGTTCCTGCTGTGAATATCTTCATCCTGAACTTCATTGCACTTAGTAATTCAATTTGAGGTGATTTTGATGGTGTATATAATTAATTCGAAAAGCGTGGTCTTCAATCTGTTTCCTTACATTCTTCTACATTTTTATATAACATCCTACCCATGCATACTAAATACATATTATGACCGGAGGCTATAATTTGGTGAACTCTTGGCGACCATTTGGCGACCTCTTGGCAAACCATTTGGCGTCTTTTTGGCGAACTCATGGCAACCTAGTCGCTTTTTTTAGAAGTCGCCAACAGTGCGCCAAAAGGTCGTATTTTGACACAAAACGACCTGTTGGCGCACTTTTGGCTTCTTTTGGCGACTACATTGGTGAACTCGTTGGTGACCTGTTGGTTACTTTGTGGCAACCTATTGGCTAACTGCGCGGTGACTACTTGGTTAGCTTTTGGCTACCTATTGGCGACCTTCTGATTTCTATTAGGGTACTCCATAAAAATGCTATATTAATATACTTTTTCTGCAACTTTATCACTAATGTGTTAAAAATAATCACCTTCCTCGGCTCATGGCTGGTCGTATTCTTGTCTCGATGAATTCTAACAGTATTTGAGCATAACTTAATAAGTTACTGTATGCGTCCTTTTGCGATTTCTCGGGAAGCTTTCCTTCAACCTTTGGCATTAACGTGTTAAAAATAATCACCTTCCTCTGCCCATTCATGATCATATTCCTGTCAACGAATTCCAACAGTGTATGAGCATAATTTAATAATTTAGAGTATTTGCGTCCATTTGCGATTTCTCATGAAGTTGAATGTCTAGGATGATTTGCCCTGGGCAGAAGCTACTGCAACCTCACGTTAGGTTTTATACGGAAGTGTAGGTATTACTTTGCTAGAGGCGACAACCATTTAACTCTTGAAGTCACGTAGGAAGAGGAAACTGGGTATAATAGCCCTATGTTATTTCTATTGACCCTCTGCGTTCCAACGTAGGCCCTACTGTCTTCCTCATATTTAGTTCTGCAACATAGCTCCAAAAGAAATCATTACATATTTTCCACATTTATTCAAATTTGATTCCATTCTTTCAAGTGTGTCAACCCAAGGGTTTGTTTTTTAATGCTTTGAATGAGAATCAAAGTTGCTTCATGAAATACTTTTATTTGCTATAAACAAAGCTTTGAATGTATTTCATTCTTACAGTTCAGAATAATTACCATAATGTGAATTTCTTGGGTGTTGCATTGGTATTGTACTGCAAGAATCTCTTTTTATGTAAACATTTCATATGAACATCAATAACTCTTGAAGCAAATGGCCAAGACGCAGCAAAGCAATATCAACGAAATTATTACATTTGAGGATTTCAATCTGATTCAGATGATGCGCTGACACCAGACGTCAGACGCTGACGCACAGTCGTATTGAAACGTTAGCATACTATATAATTTAGACCTAATCGAAAAAAGTGAAATGACCCGCAAAATATTTTTTTTTAAATTTTTTTTATCTTGAGAAAGCATGAAGTTTGAAATAAAAATATATGTTCAAAAGTTCGCGAACCCAAGTCACAATTCCGGTTTTGTGTAGTTATAGGCCAAGCAACGAAGGAACTTTTTCTGAAAAAATTCCGGGCAAGAAGAATTTTTGCACAGACCTTCCAGAAAGTGTCTTTAGTAAAGGAAAAAGTACTCAAAAATCGGTCTGGAGCGTTGGAGCTGCCATCTTGAAAATGTCTGCACTTAAGTAATTGTTTTCGTATATCTTCAAAATGGCGGAAGATAGACAAAAAGTTTCAATGGCAAAAATATTTCCCTTATAATTCCCTACAAAATTGGTTTCAGCCATATTTTCGGTAGAGATGGCGGTTAGGTCACAAAATTATGGTTTATATGCTGCTTATTGGATTACCAGCTGATTTCCTCATTTTCGCGCCCAGTATCAAACTATGCCCAATAAATCCAAGCGAAATCGGTTTGAACACAAACATACTTTTGTACGGTGTTCATGAAAGTTTCCATTAGTAATTAAAAAAGTCAGGTCTGCGAAATCGGATTTTGCATTTACCCGGAATTTCGAATTTCCATTTCTATTTCTAAAAAATGCCATATTTGACTGTCCATTATTAAGCACGAAATTGCATTTGGATCCACGCACATTGAAATGACTTAAATAACGATTCGATTACCACCAAAGTTTTAATCCAATATGGCTGCTAATTCCTAATATCCACAACAGCATAGTGAATGATGTAACAAAAAGAGTGTAAAAACAGCACGAAAACAGTTATCATATTTCTCGATTTGGTTGATCGGGAAACACTCCCGTGGGTGTAATTGTTTTTATTTACTACAATTCAGAAATTAAAAAATTAAAAAAGTCCGCCCCAACCGGGAATCGAACCACGGATCTCCCACATTCCATCCACCTGGAATGGACTTTTTTAATTTCTGAATTGTAGTAAATAAAAAAAACAATTACACCCACGGGAGTGTTTCCCGATCAACCAAATCGAGAATAACCCTCGCTCATACCTGCTAAAGGTAATGACATTATAATTAAGGTTGGTGGTCAGTTCAAAGGCAGCAGATATTCGTTGCAGTACTGTTCCATCCATTCAGATGTATAATGCAACTACAATTCAGAGATTAAAATGTACCCGTCCTGATGGTCTAGTGGTTAAGACGTCCACCTGGAATGTGGGAGATCCGTGGTTCGATTCCCGGTTGGGGCGGACTTTTTTAATTTCTGATTTGTAGTAAAAAAAAAAAAAAAAAAGTATTCATATTGTAAATATTAGGAATTAGCAGCCATATTGGATTAAAACTTTGGTTGTAATCGTATCGTTATTTGAGTCATTTCAATGTGCGTTGAATTTTTTTCCTCAAATGCTATTTAGTGCTTAATAATGGACAGTCAAATATGGCATTTTTGAGGAAACGCCAACAATGTAAAAAACAAAATTACGGATAAATGCAAAATTTTATTTCAGGCCTGATTTTTAAAATACTAACGGAAGCTTTAATTAACACCGTACAAAAGTCTTTTTTTGTTTAAAACGGTTTCTCACGGATTTACCGGGCATTGTTTAATCATATGGTTTGATACTGGGCGCGAAAATGAAGAAATCAGCTGGTACTTTAATATGCAACATATATTCCATGATTTTGTGACCTAACCGCTATCTCTACCGAAAATATGATAGACACCAATTTTGTAGGGAATTATAAGGATAATATTTTTTCTGTTGAAACTTTTCGTCTTTCTTCCGCCATTTTGAAGATATACGAAAACAATTACCTAAGTGCAGACATTTTACAAGATGGCGGCCAACGCTCCAGCCAGATTTTTGAGGACTTTCCTTTTATTAAGAACACTTTCTGGAAGGTCTGTGCAAAAATTCAGCTTGCTCGGAATTTTTGTTCTAAATCGTCTCAAATGGTTCTTCGTTGCTAGGCCTAAGTCTAGTCTATTTACATTGGAATATAGTAACTTTTGTCTTGACTCAGAGAAACGAGTGTCTAGGACCGTAGAGATACACAGGTTATTTCTTATTTCTCTTTCGACGTTACTTCAGACAGCTTGTGAAATAAACTAGTTACAAATCAACGCAAGAAATAAAATAAAAATAAAATTCATATTTCGAGTCTACCTACTCATTCACATAATTTTCGGTGGTTGATTTTAACTTGAAGAGGACCAAGCCAACCCTGATGGTGCCGATGCTATCGATGCGCCGCGCTAACAGTCCATCCATGCTCGCGGGCGACGTCAGAATCAACAAGGCTAATTATTCAGAAATCAGAACAACTCAGATTATTTTTATTATTCATATACGTCTATCTATAGTTTAAAACTGTACAGGAGACACTAGAATTTAATTATAGATGCTTTGTTGTTGCAATAAATAACAAAGATGTCTTCGTACTTAAATTTAAAAACTTGCACTATAGATGTATTGTACACTGTACACCGTATATGTATAGATGTATTTTAAAAGTAAATGTACTGTTTCTATGGTCGGTTTTACCTGTGACCCATTAATGAAAAACCACACTAATATATTAATTCATAAAATTAAGGTTCTGTGAAAATAATCATTACAATCGCATAAAGCATGTAGCTGTTATAAGTCGAAGAAATTGTTTTTTTAAACGAAAAAAGCATAACATTGCGATTTTCATGAGAAATTTTTTCGATCGTGCTCAAATTTCACACCAATATATTAATTCATAAAATTAAGGTTCTGTGAAAAAAATAATTACAATCGAATAAAGCATGTAGGTGTCAAAGAATGTTTTAAAAATAAAACAAAATCGTAAAATTGCGATTTTCATAAGAAATAATGTTTTGATTGCACTCAAATTTCACAAGAATATATTAATTCATAAAATTAAGGTTCTGTGAAAAAATCATTCAAATCGAATAAAGCATGTAGGTGTTATAAGCCGAATAATTTTTTTAAAATTCGAAAAAAATCGTAAAATTGCGATTTTAACAAGAAAATTTTTTGATTGTGCTCAAAAACGTGGCAGCTCAGAGATTTCGAAGGCCTCCAGAAAATTTCATCGCAATTGGAGTATCGGTTTAGTCGGAATCGTGTTATCAAACAGGCAAAAATACAAAAAAAAAAGAAAAAAAAAAAAAGAAAAAAAAAACATTCCGGATTTTGTTCTCCAGTGTAGTGAAATAGAATCTTCGCTTCGCTCGCTACGCTCATCCAATTATGTTTGGAATCTTTAGTTGTTAAAACAAAGTAGCATTGCAATATTCTCGATTTGGATAGTCGGGAAACACTCCCGTAGGTGGAATTGTTAATATTTAATACAATCCAGAAATTAAAAAACGATCGGGATGGATTTTGTAATTTCTGGATTGTATTAAATATTAGCATTGCAATGTTTCCATATTGCTATGGCCGTACGATACGTGTTTCAGGACCTAAATATACCAAGTACAACCTTATTAAGGAGTGACTTAGGATGTTTTTAGAATTTAATCATGAAGACAGACTGCGATCACCATTGTCATATTCATAAGTTTGTATCTACATAAACAGGTGTTTTTTACTTTTGGAGGTGGAATTGTAGTTAACTTGCAAAACGGCTGAAAATGTGGACGATGTTGAGGTGCTAGAAAGCTTATTTATTTATGCACCGTCTATCCTATTCAGTTATATATTTAATAAAAATGATTTACAAAAAAAGACGCATTCGAAAACCAATACAAATTCATGATATTGTATTCGTTATTATTAATAACAATTAATAAACCATGATCCAAGATAATTTATTTGTCAATGTTTAAGTAACAGTACTTTGTTTCTCGATTTGGTGAGTCGGGAAACACTCCCATATGTGTAATTGTTATTATTTAATATAATTCAGAATTAAATAATAACAGTACTTTGATTGTATATTGGTTTTCAGTTCGCCAAATGTTAAAAAATGTCCACTTATCAATCAAATTTGTGTTGGAAATGTGTCAATTTTGAAGCAACTATTACATCTTCATATTATAAACGTGTTACAAACGAGAGATTTTAAGCTTGCTTTATTACATTTGATCAACTTTTGTTGTTATAAGAGTTCATTTCTGATATATTATAATGATGTAAAGTTAATGTCTGTACTTACCATAGGAGCCGATTTGGTTGAGCTCAGAGCGACGAAGATATCTCTCGTTCAGCGTCTACTGATGACTACGAAGTAAGAATACGACGCCGACGCCACATCCGCTGATTTATATCCAAGGCGTCGGTAGGGATTGTAATTTGTATTACTTACTTTCAGGTCACCATAACAACGCATCGGGAGGGTTTCCCACGAGCGAGCGAGCGAGGGAGAGAGAGAGAGAGAGAGGCATCTCCTGTTTCAGGTGTTGATTGCTCCGAGAAGATATGCGTCTACACACGCCCTCCCACGCGCTCATCTCAAACTGAACAAGAGTTTCAATTATAATTTCTCTATTGAAACCTTTTCATCTTCTCGACAATAACAACTTAGTATAACGAAAACATTTTATTTCCCCGTGTTTTTTCCATACAAATAAAGTTGTTTTCATTGCAATTCATATTAGCATTGATGATTTATAAACAATTTTAAATGCTGGAAGCCTTTTATAAACGAGTCAAGTCAATAGATCAATATTAATTTGATTGAAATAATTTGACGCAGAATGTACAGAACTTACGTCACGGCAATCACAATCACTGAATAATATCCATCTGTGAGTTTCTTCTGTAGCTATGCAACAATGATTACCAAGTTATAGAAGAATTGCAAAACATAACACAGACTTTTATTTATTTTTATTTATTTATTTATTTATTTATTTATTTAACGTCTATCCTATTCAGTTATAAAAAAATGATTCACAAAGGAGGACAACAATGAAAACGACATTCTGATTTTCTTCCGATTTAATGATCTAATTTTAATATACAACATTTTTACAACAGCTCTTGCATTTCCCAACGCATGCTAATTATTCCTTGTGTTATTCACAAATATTGTAAAACCCTTGTAGAACATGGCTAAAATCATTGCTGATTATATAAAGATAAATAGGTGTTTAATTGACATTGACACTATACTATAAGTATTAACCATTGGAGAGCCATATAAATTGCATGTTAGCAATTTGCAATACATTTCACAATACAATATTTAAAACAAAAAGCAGCCTACAGCCAATGTATTTCTAGAATTATTGTTCAACTGCAATTAATTATGAGTTAACTTATAAGCTATGATATTTACATAGGTTTGATAATGTTGGTGACGTACTGATAAAAAGGCACATCGTTATGTTTAGGTAAAATGACATTTTAGGTGATTAATAAAATTTAAAATCAATCAATGTTTAAAAGATGTTAAACGTTATTATTTAAAATATCTATAGGACTACACATTTTTATTATTATTAATACATTATGGTCCGTAATGTATTTGATAAAATGATGAATCTCAAAGATCTCAAATATAGGTACCAATTTCGTTACGTTAGTTTTCAATAAAAGCCATTCAATGCACTATTTTGCACTTCATATTATTGAAAATGATAGATTTGTGTAATGTTTGACACAGAAGAGAAATTTTTCTGTATTATTTCCCCAAACAATGTGCTATGCTCTGTAAACAGTGAACAAAGACCTTGATATCAAGATTCAATCAAGCCAGACACCGCCGACCCATTGGTCTCTGGGGGTACAGATATTTTACGCCTTGTATATTGTTCCAGGTGATATTTTGAGAGCGTCATCACGCAGCACTTGAATCACCACCATGATTTTGTCAACTTGGAAGTGGACGTGAAAAATAAATACATCTTCGAAGTACTTTAGTTATGACGTTGAACAATAAACATTCAACTACACATAACATCGCTTATGTATCTAATTACTTACAATATTGTTAATACAAATGAAAAACTCTTCTAAGATGAAACATATCCTTGAATCAATTCGTAAGTAAACATTTAAACATTTTTGGATGAGCGAAGCGAAGACTTCAATTTCACCGACCCCCCAAAAAATTTAGCTCGGGTGTTTTTTTTTTTTTTTTTTTTTTTTTTTTTTTGTTTGTTTTTCCGTCTGTTTGTTCGCTCTCTACCGGGCAAACGGCATATGCGATCTTGATGAAAATTTGACACGACCTTCGTTTTCTCTGAACTTAGACTTGCTACATTTTTGGGTACAATCGAAGAAATATTTCTCATGAATATCGTACTTTTACGATTTTTTTCGATTTTTAGTGCGATATTTTCGTGCCATTTGGGCCAATTCTGACCAAACGGGTGGGGCTACAACGTTCATATTTCACATGAACATTAAGGTAATGGTGATGTATTGCTTTCTAAAAGAAAAAGTTGAAAAAGTTAGCCAGAATCGAGAGAAATAAAGCTTTAAATATAAGTTTTTTGATTATTTATGCGATATTTTCGTGCCATTTGGGCCAATTCTGACCAAACGGGTGGGGCTACAACGTTCATATTATACATGGACATTAAGGTTTTGGTTATGTAGTACCTTTTGAAAGAAAAAGTGGAAAAATTTAGCCAGAATCCATAGAAATAAAGCTTTTAATACAAGTTTTTTACGGTAAATAAACCAATTGACAAGAAACAAAAGAAACTTGACAACATTCACCTTCGATGCGTAGGCAGCAAAACAAAGCACTTGCAAAAGTAAAGATATCGCACGCAAACTAAAACCTTTAAAAAGCTCATCCAACAACGCGGCGGACTTTAGCGTTTCCTAGTTTAAATTAATAGACGTCCTCCCAAATTCTGTAATTTCTTCCTCCTTCACTTCCATAAAATTGTTTGTTAGAATTATTGATAATACTGGTCTGTATTGTTACTTGTTTATGTTTAGCTAATGTGGGGTAATAGTATTTACTATCAGGGCGATTGAATCTTTCCTACGTACCGTCTCTTTTGAGAACCAAGCAGTCAAACAAATAAATGTTTTATTATATTCCAGCAAACATTTATGTTCAAGTGATCTGAACGTAAGATTGACTCAACAAAGAGCCTTGTTTGTAGCCGTCATTGCCCATGAAGCTATCAATCATATTATAAGAGTGGAATTACCCCGAGTGATCATTATGTAGCACATGAAGCAAAAGTTATGTTTCCTATATTTTTATAAACATTTAGTTATGTAAAACTAGACTATTCTAAGGATGAACTTAATTAAAGTGGTGGGATTATTGTTTCAGATATATGTCAAGATGATAAAATATGTGGGGATGGAAGATGCAGACATTCACTTATATTTGGTTTCGAGCCTAGAATGAAGAAGGCGTGTGTAGTGTTGACTTGTGTTCTCGTCTACTATTCAAGCGTACCAAGGTGAGTGGAATGAATCAACAAGCGATTTGTCTAGGACGGGTTAGGGAGTTGATAGTCTAGCTTCCAGTGCGTCCCATAGTCCTCTGGCTGAGCGCTTTGATCAACGACCTTGAAAATAGATTCGTCTGTTGACAAGTCTTCATCTTTATGCAGTATGTGTGTAAAAGTGTCTAATAAGATGGCTGAACCTTGAACAGTTGCCTCGTCGCTTCGCGGCTCTTGAACTGCCAAGACGTTGTTTTCCACCGCTAGGGGCGCCCTAGGCGCGACGATGCTGCCACCGGTGTCAACTATTTCTCCTCCTCTATCTTGATCCTCACTCGAATCCAGTTCCACGCTAGTTCTATACTTCTTAGTTTCATCCAACATATTTTTGGACGAGTTAGAGTCGCTTGACTTATTCCTTGAATATTGTGTTGTAGAAAGACTTACATTTGAACCGTGAAACAGCTCTGTTGGCTCGAGAGTAGTGTATTCTACCATCCCTCGACTCATTTTAAATACATCTCGCTTCATTCGTATGTATTGTTTGCGGTGATCATTACTTTTCAACCTTATAAACGAACTATTAGCAATGTATCTATTTCTTGACATACGAGTAAATGGTGAAATTCTTACAAATATTGGGTGTAACATCGCAAGTTTTTGGGAATGTTGGATTTTATGTGGCTGTAATGTCATAAGAGACGATGGTTGTCTTTTGATATACACGTGGTGTTTGCTGGTTTGTGAATGGCGGAGGGGGCCTGGGTTAAAGGGTTTAACTTTGTGTGAGACGCCATTTTGTACTAAAAACCGCACGTCTCTCGGTGGGGCGAACGACTTCTTCGGAACTTTGCTACGGACTCCGTGTTTCTGTAACAAAACGTGGAGAGATATTATCAAAAGTTTTTAATATTAACGTAACATACAAACACGATAGCTATTATCATATTTGGATGTATCATGTATATAATTGACATACGTCTAAATAATCCCACTGTGGGGTGGACGTAAGTTGGAAACCCATCTTGGCAGGTACTCATCATAATATATACCCTGGTGTTTTCACAGGCCAGACGGGAATATTGAGATACAAAGTTGGCTATTTTGGACGTATTGATATTATTTAAAGTGCTACAAGCGCAGAATTAGCTGATACAAGTATAGGTGTTAGTATTTCTACTGTCGTTTCTTGCACTCGCATACTAAAAATATCTTCGGTAAATAGCTACTGATAGCATCTGAACAGAAATTTATTTATGTAATGCCTTGCATTGAATAGAATTCTTCCAGTTATATTAAAAAGATATCACGTATTTACCTTGAGCATTCAAATACACATTTAATTAGTAAAACAGACTCGAAAAAATTCATACTATTTCTTTCCTCTTTTGTCTAGCACACAACTATCTTCTGACCGACACAAAAGTACTTAAAACTGCAGAGTGCAGTGTGCTGGTAACATTTACACAATAGTGCTATACTTACTATGTATTTAATATTAAATAATATAGTATTAATCCACTTACCAATTAACGTGCTAGCTAGCATAGCATACAGGTGCGGAGATCGTGGTAGATAGAGATTATTCTGTGCGTTCTGTGCAGGATCCATAGGTACATGGAGGCATCCATAGATTACAGTGGTGTGCTAAGATACTTCTAAAGAAAGTTATGGTACAAACTAGGAAGAGTGCGGGTGGAGAACGAAAAAGGAAAGGAAGGGGGAGAAATACAAACATACGCAAGATATCCCTTGAGAAACATGTGCTGAGATACTTCTAAATTGTGGTACATACTAGGAAGAGTGCAGTGTGATTTTAACTGTTTATCTAGAGGAAGGTTTTGTAGGATAAGGTGCGAAATACAAACATACACAAGATATCCCTTGAAAAACATTTAATTTTTATGGAAGTGTATTATGTACAACGCTCATATCCACCAATGATCGAAACACATTTTTGTACATTAACTTATACTATAACTACTTCTGGAAAATGTTTATACAGAATCTAAATTAGTTAGTCTGATTTTCATCTTAAAACAGTGTTTATTAGCACATTAAAAATATGTGTTTATAAAATTAAGACAGATTGTTCATCTAACGCCTCATTTGCTGTGTGCGTTGTACAATAGACAGAGGAGGCGTGATAAACTTTCACAGCACTAGTCAAAATAAAATCAGACTCAATTTAAACTTTTGGGCATATTTGAAGAGTACAGCATGCTTCCATATAAACACATTTCCTTGTTCCCTGTCAGTCAGTGGCGTAGCTACCAGCTGAATGGCCGGAGAAGAACGCGACTGGGCAAGCGAGTTCAAGTAAAAAATATTCTTAGGATATAATAAATAAGTAAAATCTGTAAATAATTACAAAATCGTTATCAAACCAAACCACCAATTGACAGGAAAGACTTGAGTTGAGGAAAGCCAACGAAGAAGCGTGAATCAAGTGTGAAAGAAGCACTTTTTTGCGAGGACATTCCTAGGAACCTACGCCACTGACTCAAACGGATGAGCTCTTGTTGATAAAGTTATAAGAGCTCCCATGAAAGCAGAAAGGCTTCATCATTTGACAAACACCAAGGTGACACAACCTTTCGGCCCTCAAACTTCCAAATTATAAAATACAATTTGAATTTTTTTTATAACTCCAATTTAGTTTTCTAATATACACACATATACATTGGTAAAGAATAAGACTTGGAAAACAAATTCATTAGTAGGCCTACTTCAAAGATATATACGTAGTTCACTTCGGTTAAAACTTAAAAGTGTATTAGTGTGAGCAATAGTAATTCCCTTTACATTGTGTTAATATAAAGCAAAAGTTTGTAGTTCTACAAAACTACACACGAAATAAATTAACTACCGTTAGAAAATATGTCCGAAACAAAGAAATGATGGGCGTATTTTACAAGCGTTTTGAAATGATGAAAATATTTACATAGACATTGTTAATGGTGGCTTAAGGGTCGAAGGTCACTACAAGATTTATCAAATGAATGGTCAACCGACTCACATTCTGTTCTATAATAATTTACGACAATCAAACGAGGTTTGGCTTCTACCACCGTCTGATAACACACGTCACACTTGCCCATATATATTTACAATTTAAAAATACCAAACGCTTCAATAGTTACACAATATTTACAACTCAAACAATTTCACTTTCAAGTTGCTTCTCCAAACCTCAGAGAAAGACTTTCCAACACTTTCCAAGGTGTTTGTTTCCACCTCACAGAATGTCGATCCATTTGGCCACTTATTTGGCTGGTATACGAATATTAATTATTTGAGTATTTTGTAGAACGGTTTCGTGTCCTTATGACTTGAATGACTCGTAACATTTACTTCTTGCCTAACGCATCAAACACTGACGCCGATGGAATGCTACTCACGAAGGCAGCGGGTCCCGACGGTGCGCCACTGTAGTCTGCCCACTTCGATAGATCGATGCCGGGAATGATGCCGCTTCTGCAGGGAACACGAGGGTTGCTGCAAACAAACAAACAGGGTGGATTAGAACAGCACGTCATCTTCGTACGGGTTGCTTGCATTACTTACAGTGGTACTCGTGTCGCTAATGGCGTTTTCCACTGGCCGCACTGATGCGCACTGAGTGCAAGTAGCATATTCTACTGGTAGCTGAAAATCGCTCTCGTGCAAAAATATCGTATTCCACTGGGCGGACTGCACTCGCTCCGTGCACTCGCAGTGCGCACTGAGCCGCACTGACTCCGAGGGTCAGGGCAATCTTTCCAGTGCAACCGTAGACCCGCGAAATTTGGTTGTGTTGTTACATTTCATCGACTTTTCGTTGGATAGCAGCGACGATGAGTTGATCAATTCATTATCAGAATTGTCTCAGAGAAATCACAAACTACGTAGAAGAGGTTGTCCACATGTATTCTGACATAGAGGTAGATTTGCATAACATTTTAGTTTGAGGTTATGTTTATTGTTTACTGTTCGAGTCCAGTTGGGAACGGCTATAATATGCATTGGCCATTGCTTTCGACTTTTTCCCCATTCTCATCAACTACAATTGCGTACGAAGACATATTGATAGTGAGGATTGCCAATCAATATTATGCACTGAAAAAATAATCGTATTCCACTGACAGTTGCACTCAGGGCAGCACTGGTGCCGTGCATCACGTGACCGTGACGTTTCAGTGCGCACTGACGTCGCACTCAGTGCGGTCCAGTGGAAAACGCCATAACTCAATCCAAGTGCCATGCCAGATGATCCGCTCAAAATGCCAAGGTACCAAACTCCAAGTCCAAGTTAATAAAACATCTTTCAAGGGTTATAGACACGTATATTCAACGAGCAGAAAGCACAAACAATGAATTTGAAAATGCAATTGAGAAATTCGATGATATTTAAATACAGAATCCTATTTATCTTTGTTCCCTGCATGGATGTGTAGGCGAAGACGCGAGTGATGTTTGTATTACTATTATTTCATTTATCGCGCATTCTGTCGTTATGTTTTATTTCCTTCAACAGCTGCCAATTTAATTTCACCGTAATTCGGTGCTTCTGATGTTTCTTTCCGAATCAACGTAATCATCTAGTCGTATGCACTGTGCAAGAGTAATTTTTAAAAAAATCTGCGATACCAATGTATGTGTTACAACAATCTTCGTATTAGCTTAATTTAGTGGTTTTGACAAAGGGGAAGAGCCGAGAAAACAAAATCATTTCCGTCATCAATGGAAAAGGAACAATCGACCCAAATTGGAGTCCTACGATGATAATGATTTGCAATCCAATTTAGTAATTTGCGTAAGTCAACATATTTTTCCCAATAAAATACTATCATGAAATCAAATCCTTCAAGAAAATTTAAATAATATTTAAATCAATATTTTTATCATACATACTTACTTTGTTATAAATCTTAAGCAACTCGTAAAACTAATGTGTTGCATGTGACGTGAACAGACAAGTAACAATACTCACATCTCGTGATCGGGCAAAACCATGGGGTAGACTTGGATCGTGTCAATAAGATCCGTGTTGTCACAGATGAGACGGGAGAGCTTAGCGTGTCTCACCTCCTGAAGTTGCTCTGAAACGTAAAACGTTACATTTAAACTATGCGACGTTGCATTTGTTGTCCTCCTTTGTAAATCAGTTTTTTTAACTGAATAGGATAAACGTTAAATAAATAAATACATAAATTTTAAATCAGCTGAACCTGGGGTGTGCTTTAGACTTGTCTTATAACAGGCAGAAATCCAATTGCTGTTAATTTGAACTTTTTCGTCAGATTTAAACGGGATCATTATGAGTTCATATTTAATATGATTTTAAGTTCATTATAATATGTTTATTTATGTCTATACTATTAAGTTACAAAACTGTCTTTAATTTATTTGAAATAATTTGAATACAGATGGTTTAGTTGATTCTTATTTAATGTGATTTCATTTTGTTTAGATTATAGTAATTTAGTACAAAATAATAAAACTTATCTTTTATTCATCATAATAAACCCATTTAGTTTCTAAACTGCTTTTTGTACTGACCTGGCGTGAATGAAGATGGTTGGTCTCCCAGCTCGTACCAGAAACGGTCACCTCTTCTGGAGTAGCTGAACTGAGTAGCGATGATACAGGCGAAGGTGGGTCCCAACATACTTCCAGGTAGCGGCCTCTCTGAGACTCCTCCCGACCACAGGTCCACGTCAGAGGGGTGCCTGAAGACAGAGGGAAGGGGTTAGACAAAGGTCAATCTCAGATGGGTGCCTGAAGACACAGGGAGGGGTTAGACACAGGTCAAGCTCAGAGGGGTGTCTGAAGACACAGGGACACAGGTCAAGCTCGGGGCGTGTTTCAATAGTAAAGCTAATAGGTATACTCACTCGTAAATCGACTCGTATCTGCGAATAGTCTCGTTGGACATAGATCCAAACAGCTCGCTGAAGGATTCAGCTCCGGGAAGCCCACAGAATTTCCTGAAACCGAAGAAAACGTGATTAGTTCCAAGCAAAGCGGAATATTTGTGAGAAGTTAATATCTATAACGGATTGACGATTAAATGTACAATTTGGATTAAGGACGCAGCCCTGCACCAGTGAATTTGACGCTATTAAATCAAATAATACTGATTCTGCCCCAACCCGGCACCTCCACCAAACGATGCTATTTATAAAATGTTTGTACTTCATTTTGCTTGTACATATTCCATTCCTATTGGCATTTATTAACAGAAGTACCTAACCAATAGAAAATTCTCAGGAAGTCAGCAGGTAGTGAAGAGAATTCTTTTACCGTAATATAGTGCAGTTGCAGTATGACTTATGGTTCGTAACCTAAAGATGGTGGGAAAACCATGGTTTAATACTAGTAAGTAAGGACTCTTTTCCTGCTCCATAACAAATCATACTTGAAATCAAATAGTCACCAACGACCGATTTATTTCAAATAATCTACTTTGTACAACATCAATGGTAAAATAAAAATGGGACCTCTCCAGGTCACCAACGCTAAAAAAATCTACACCAACTGCGAGTAATATTAAAATAGAGATAATATTTCTTAAATATCCTATATTTCACTATCTGCTAGTTAAAACTGATACTTAAAAATATTAGCGTTTTGAACTTCTACCACCCAACACCGATAAATAAAAATAAACCCGGAGTTTTTATAAACAATATGATACATCGTGTTGACAAATGTGAAAGACCCGGCACCTCCACCAACGTACATCTATTTTTAAAGTGACTTATAGTTTCAACTTGAAATGCGTTGTATTTTACCCAACATGCAGTTTTATTCCGTTCCTTCGATTTAAGTCCCTTATTTTATTTAAAAAAATCATTGTTCTGCTACTTACGTTCCCTTACGTTCCAAGGATATAAATCTTGACTTATGGGATCCATTTGCTACGAGATAAATTGGCATTATAAGCATATACACATTTCCGCTAAAAATATTATGTTATACTTATCTACCATTTCCATCAGTGTACATTTTTTTAGAGGTAGTAATTAAATTTCTTTCTCCGTTCGTAGATTCTGCACTATAAAAGCAAATGGTTTGAATCGAGGCTGAGAGCCAAGTTTAACGTTGGAGAAGCTTATTCCTTGGCAATGATTCTAATTAACCGTGCACAAGCAATAACGAACTATTACTTAATTAATGTTTAACTCAGTTAGGCTACAGTGACAAAGTAAGCGACGTTACTCATTGATGTATACACATTAGTTTGCTTAGGTTAATTTCAAAGTCATTGCAATTACGTGTTTGGTATTCTCCAAAAGTGGAAGTTTAAGTAAAGTTATATAATGAACTTGAGACAGATAATTTCGAGATTTCTAAGCCATACAGTGTTTCAAACTATAGCGATCGAATTCCGCTAACGCTTGCCACGGACTCAACTGACCTGAAGTCCATGTAGCCGGGTAGTCCGAACTCTCGCCCTCTCTGCATGTTGAACGCCGCAAGGTCCATGCCGAACCTCGCACCGGGCTTCTTGAAGAGGTGGTTGGTGACTTCTTGGGTGACCGAGTCGTCCATGGCTTGAGCGACCTGGTTCATCAGACCCATGAAGTACTCGTCGATCACACCGGCGCGGTAAAGATCGTAAGGCTGACGGATCAAGTGGGAGAGACGCTTGGAGGCTGTAAGATGCGGGGCACTAGGTTAGGCTTCACATATTATTATCATCCTTGTTGGTTTTCAACAATATTGGGGGGGAGGGGGGGGGGGGGGAATACAATTTTTTTTAAATTTTTTTATCAATTATTTATACATCCAACAGCATTTAGCTGGGGTATTTTTCCAATTTGGGAACTCTTGGGGATACAAGAATCGTTAGCGGCTTGTATTGTATGTTATATTGTATTTATTATTTTTATATATTTTAAATATTTAAATAACACTTTTCCATGGATTTTTAAGTTGACGGGCGGATGGATGGATGGAGGAGACATGGAAAATAATTTCAGAACTGAGAATGACATGATTTACCTTTTACATAGTAACAAAATTGCAGATAAAGATAAATTTCGTTTTTATCTTACCAGAGTCTCAGGTTCAAATTTTATAATGGAGACACAAATTGCTATTTTATATTCTTTAGTTTTAAATTAATAAGAATAAGGAAATATATTCAACTCGCAATCAAAATAAATTCATAGAATATATAAGTACTTATAACCAAAAGTTCGTGAATCGTTAGTTCTTGATTAATAACACATTGGTGTGGGGTGGGCAAACTCACCTATCTAATATAATGTTTTACATTACATTTATAATATTTCGTCAAAAATTACATCATTAGAAAAAGAATAGAGTCCATTGATAACATAGAGAACTCTCATTGAATCTTGGCAGGGCCTACTTACCGATGAACTTGTGCGCCTTGCTCCACCTCTCAATGGCCGTGGGTAGAAGAGAATGTCCGAAACGGAAAGCCGCCGCGGCGAACGCGTCGATCACGTTGGGGTTAACATTACTGTCGTAGCCGTTCCAGTGGCCCTAGTAGAACAGAAGAGTGTTAGGTACGTTGCACCCGAGTTAAAAGTGCATATTATTTACATTTTCTTATACTCAGATGCGTTATCGCTCTGTCAGTTTGTGAAAGAGTTCTACAAGTGTTGCTATCTGATTAGATGTACTGTACATTGACGCGTACAGTATGTGCATGAGAGCTTAAGATTGAAAGTAGTATTCAAAATCTAATAAATTAATAACTTTTAATTGACAACGTGTCTCATGTAGAAAGTTGAGTAGGTACTTTAATCCTAATAGTTTTAATTCTAAATAGAAAAAAATTAAATATGTAACATCGGTCTTTATAATATAGTTTACTGAAAAGTTTTTTTTTTAAATTTTGTTGTCCTCAGACATACTACTACGACAGTATTTTTAACAGTGAACTGCAATGATTTCACATTGTTCATGCAGTATTCTCAGGGTGTTTGACTGAACTCTTGTATGAACTGCGCTCTCAGTGTGATACTGACCTCCTTCTGCGTGAGGAGTCCGAACTTCTCCATCACCTCCTTGCCGAGCAGGATGGGCAGGAACTCGTTGTACGTGATGTGTTGGATCTCGGCGATGACGATTCGTCGACCCTCCTGTAACAATGACGCCATCATCAGTCATACTCATTGGGGCTGCACTCACAACAATATACTTGGACAGTGGCGTTTGACGCTGAGTCAAAAGTTAAATTAAATCGGGATACATATTTATCCCACTGGTAATTATTCCATTTGAAAGCTTCTGATTGGTGGATGTTGGAGTAATCTGAAGGATTAATATGTTGCTTACTTATTACTTAGTTCATACTCATACAGCATAAACTTGATATCCAAATGAACGATTCCAACAACACTGCTAACCCTATATCGCACACGAACATGGATTGAGGCTGTGAATTAAAAAATCGATCTAAATACAACACGGATACAACACAATAATGACGGCGTAAGGTCAAATACTGTACAGGGAAAGGAAATAGATTAAATACCGTCGATTGTAACGTCAATAAGTGAAGTCAATGTTTGAACATAAAGCACACTATAGAGTAAAGAAACACACTGCCAGTTGTTCAGCGCTCTCCTGCCACTCGCATTACTTCTGTTTAGTTTAGTTTCTCTCCATCAGAGAGGGAAATTACTGAGTGTAAGGTATATTGTATACCAGCAATCGTTATTAAATTGAAGTGTCATCATAGAATAGTTCGAACTTGATGGAGAGCACAATCTCCCCCCTCTCCCCAGTCAGTCAGGATTGACAGTGGTAATTACACCCTCGACCAACTCGGAACTCGCAAGCAAGATACGCCCTTTTTACAGTAAACCTCTCGTGGAACCGTAACTCACAATTATTTCTTAATTCTAGTTCGGAGTAATTTGTCGGACCGTTTGAATCAGACGGACAGATTTATATCAACAAACCGTCGCACAGTTCATTTAGTTTATAGCGTCGACTGACGTTTATTATAATTTACTTTTATCATAAATTGTAGGTCGGTGCAAAAGCTGAAATACTCATGTCTGTAACATCCAATTAAGTTTGTAAGCCTCTCATTTACAAACTGGTTAGTAATTATAATTGTGGGTTTGATTCCTAACATTTCAATAATGAAGTCATCAGTGGGCTACAAATAACAAGAGAAGAAACCCAAACCGGCTCACGAGTCACAGAATAAGCTATTTTCTACGTTGTTATGTTAAGACTGATGCAGTTCATTTCCTTGTTCGTGCAATAAGAATACTTACATGAACTCTATAATATCGCATGCAAGGTAATACGTATGCAAATCTATACTTTATTGATGCAGATATCTAATCTAGTGCATACATATTTTTTACTACAAGATATGTATACGGTCGTGTGGAAAATTGCATGCACTTAATAACACAGTTATGGTTTTACCGGTCTATAGAACAAATAAATTGTTAATTTACAAGTTTTGAAATTGGGCTACCGTTAAACTTGTAACAAAATTGCACCCTAAAGAGATATATTTACGAGATAATGATTCCAATGCAGTTATGCATTTATGTCCTAATAAAAACTGGATTTTAAACGCTGTAAGTTAAACTAATGCCCAATAGTTATTTTATCATTCTGGCATAACACAAAATTGTTTTTTTAAATATTGTTATTGTACAAGTGGCATAAGAAATTGTGTTCAGTTTGTTTTTCCACTTCATGTAAGGTAACAAAGAGAACCTGTATGTTTTCCACCTCGGAACGTTTCTTAGGATACTTTGCTAACCAATCTCACATACCGTCTCGAATGATTCCCATTAAAATATTGTTAGAACTATATTATTGCCTTTCACAAACAAAAGTACAAAACACTATTATTGCCTGCATTTGATAGACTTCTCTTCTGTTAATGCTTCTCATTGTGAAGAATCGAGAAAACTTTTATTGGCTATGAGATAAACGTTTTCCGCTCGTTCTCTCAATAGTTTGCTAACAGAATCTTTTATCAATCCTTGCGGTGATTCCACATCAGATTGAATCAGACCATTCGATGACTGCTTGCTTTATTGTTCATTCAATGTGATAAACTTCATATACGCTTATTTTACCTCACTCATAAAGCTTTATGTAATCGCAAACAATTGGAAATAAACAAAATACCACTAGAATGTGAACTGTTCTTGACCCCATTAAAAACCTGTTGATCGCGTTTATTTGCAACTATTACTCAACATAACTCGTTCATTTGGCAGATATATTTTTTGTTGAACGTGGCTTCAAATATTATGCAGTGTTTATAACTGTACATTTCAAATCGTCATGTACGCAATATATACATTAATAATCAATCAAAATCAATTAAATTTGAAAACATTGTATTATACTAACAACACAACAATGCATCAGAAAATAATATATTGCTTTTTATTTAGCTAAAAATAATCATAAAACAGTTCATCTATTTAGAAGATTAAAAATCTCGGTGTATCACGATGATATAATATAACGTATTATACTTTATTGAAATATTTTCCAAAATATTTAGGAATGTAATAGGGAAGACTCACAAATATTTTTTATTATTCTACTATATTCAGGGCCAGTTTCTGATTACATAAACATAACATTTTCGTTATTTCAAAAACATTTTCAGTCACTAAAGTGAGCTTAAAGAATTAGCGTAATAATGGCGGGAAAAACAGGGCAATACGTCATAACCCTACAACCAATCACCGTGTGCTCATTGAATAAACAGCATTTTTGATGATTATCTTACTTCTAGAAGCACTTTTAGAATAAAATTTGTTTGTAGTATGATTAAGAAATACTAATAAACAATAATTTGTATAACAAGATGTAAAATTTGCACATTTGTGTATACATTTTTAACAATTAATGGTTTTACGAAAACATTTATAAAGAAAATGTCAACAATGGACTTTGTTTAACACGAGCTGGTGAACGGCCGAGAGGTGAATTTAGCTTCGTGATCTAGAAGACCGTGGTCAATTTCATTCACACCAACAATGTCTTTAGGGTTATGACGTCACACGTCTTTTCACGATAAAAGCGCGGGAAAGAGTAAACGTAAAACTTTGTACCTCTGTGGAGTATACAGTTTTTACTTTAGAGTGTTATAAACTACGGCGATGGTGTTATTAAGTGAATATCTACTGATTCTGTACACCAGCGCTAATATCTAAAACTGGTAAGACTTCCCTATTCTGTTTTACTTTTTATATTTTCATTCAAGATAGAAAATTGGGTTTTAATTTGAACCTCGTAATGCCACAGTTTAAATACAGTCTGTTAATACCATGACATGAAAGTAGGCATATACTTTTATGTTATGCGTCCAATTACTGTCGCAGATTTAATTACTTAACAATGAATTATTTTTGGCATGCGAAAATTTTATTAAGACGTTCGCTTACCACAAATTTAATTCCGTTTTGTTGTCTGTGATTCTAAATAATACAATGTTCCCACAAAAACAAACCATTATGACTAGAAAAATGTAACTACCGTAGGCAATTACTTAGGTTCTCACTGCTTTCAGAGACTCTTTGTGAAACAGTCGCAACGAAACCGTCAGACGACTGCATCACACTTTCTCTGCAGACATCGCAAATCTTGGGTGTTTCACTTCAGCTGTAGCTTAGGGCTCGTGATTGTCAGAATAATGCACTGCTTGGAGATTTATAATTATATGCATATTTGAATTCAATGTCAATAATTTGATAGGTTCCCGAATCCCGAGAATAGACTGATTGTAAGACCATCATCTAATATTATATTTGGCTCCGGAACACGCTTAAAGGCGGTCTTCTATTCATCAAACTTACATTGACAAGTTGAACTAATTAATAATAAAATAAATAAAATAAATTTTATTTAGAGTCTACCCACTCAGTTATATAACTGATTTTCAGTGGGGGACTTTAAATCAAAGCGACCAAGCCAACCCTGCAGGCCCCGACGCAATCGACGAGTGAACGATAACCAACCAAAGATCGATATTTTTAATAGGAAATATAGCAATCAGTGGTATGGACAGTGCGAACACCCGCGAATCAACGCCAGAATCAACAAGGCCGATTCAGAACAACTCTGAAATTTATTATGTGCTTCGTTGCTAGGACGGCTCCAAAGTCACCGTTTACAAACTCCTAAGACAAGAACTGATGGACTGAAGTCCAAATCAGAAGTTAAAAAAACTTCTGACTTTAGCGGGAATCGAACCCTGGACCTTCTGCATTGGAAGCAGATACGCTAACCACAAGACCAACGAGCCACACAAAAAAAAAAATGAAGTTATGGTCGTGTTGTTGATGATTAAACAGTACACACTACACAGTGTCATGGTCACCTGAAGAGAGTCACAACGATTGGATCCTTACGATTTTTTTTAAAATTATTTCTGCGTGCAAGCACTACCCGCGAATGAGTTCATACGCAAGGATCGGTACACGTAACTTGTGACTCAACTTTACAATTTCGCGCTCATTGTTGGTCTTGTCTACATTGAAACTAAAGTTTGTTATTTGTCCTTGTCCACATTTATTATAATTTAACTATGCAATCTTTAGATATGAAGCAAACTGCTCCCTAGAAACATTGATACAGTGGAAGCCAACCATGTACCTTATCCTAAAAGAAACTCAACATCGTCCCCCATCAGTCAAGTCTTGTCTAGATCCGCGCCCCTTGAATAGTTTGCAATGTTGTTGAACATATTTGATGAAGACATCCAAATCAATAATAATTAATCTTCTTGTACCTGATAGAGTGTCTCGTCGTCCCAGTGGGGGTTGACCTGAGCCAGTCCGGTCGCCAGCCTGTTGTGTTCTCTGGCCAGCAGAGTGTGCATGCACGTCAACACGAGCTGCTCGTTCACTCGGATCTCACCGCCCTCGAAGCAGTACATGGACCGGTTGGGTCTTGTGCACCCCTCGTCAGGGATGTCCAGCTTCAGGGGTAGGAGGTCCTTGAGGCCGTACTCGGAGAAGACGGGGTTCATGCGCAACAGTCCGCCGTAGCCCGTTCGCAGATGCCTGGAACACACGAATACATGATGCTTTTTGCTAGGTACCCGATGGACGTCGCTGAGGAAAACATTTAGAAGGCTCAGACTCGCTATGCTACAACATGGAAAGACAGAGAAGCACGCATTTCTGCGTCCATGTCGGGAATCTCTAGCATGAGGGGTGCCGCAAGCGCAATCACACATGCACAGTTTAGGGTTGTAGCAGTGGGTATAGATCTGTACTCAATGGTTTTAGTGCTAACATCCTCATATCTTTCTGAGCTGCGAACTCTTTAGGCTAAGTAAACTGGTTTCTCTCATTCCGAGCTAATGTTTTACACCCCCAAGGGTAACTCTCCATTTTGAGTTGTCGTGGTGAGCGGGGGGGGGGATATTAGCAACAACTTGCAGGTTTGTTTTATTATTGGTGGGATGTGAGTGTGGGGCCTAATGGGAAAACAATCTTTGGAGTTGACTTTTGTTTTTAGACAGTTAAGGGTTCACGAACACGAATTGAAACAAACCCAATAATATGGTAGTGCTGGTATGTCTGCAAGAGCCAGTGATATTTCTCGTGGTCGTGGCAACCTAGGTAAGCCCGGGGGAGGGAGGGGGGGGGGGGGTGAGGTCTTACAACATTATTTTACGAAAACTGATGAAAACTGTAAAGAAGATGTTAGTGAGTGCAGTAGTTTTTTTTTCGAAAAGTAAAGTATTTTCTTATTACGAAGAGATCGTTGATACCCAGTGAAACAAAGCATGCCGAACAGGAAATAATCATGCTGCGATGTTGCAAAACGATGTACATTTTAGCGATAAATTGTGTGCACGATTTGTTTCGTAACTACCTCAATGGTTGTTTACCTGAAAAGGTGCAGCCTGCACAATGGCAACTAGACACGTAGAATGTTCTCATTTCTATATTGAATAGTCGATTTACCCTGTAATGCAGTTCAAATGAATATTAAGTTAAAAACAATTAGAACGCCCTTGAAAAGTATCTTAAATTAAGAAATGAACAAAATTTTAAAATACGCCCCGAATCAATTATTTGGATATTTTGCAAAGCTCAACTAGTTGACACAATTTCAACCAATAGAACTATTTTTTGCGTTTATCCTTATACATTAAAATTAATTAATAGTGGGTGTGATGTCCGAGCACTGATCAGTTATTGACACATAAAAACCTCGAGTGTGCTGGGCATGTCATGTGGAGAATTCATATCATAATGAAATACGTCGGCATGGGGATTAAACACACGAAGCGTTTTCAAGGTTTTATCAAAATATCCAATGAGTATTGAATGGCCACGGATGTTAAGTACTAATCAGTGAGAAAGTATGTTGAATAGGCCCACAAAAAAGTATTGGACAGTATTGATGTAGTTTAGTTTCTTTACAAAACTAAATCTAACTGACTTCTTCTTCATGTGGTTCAAATGCATGAAAATTGAAAATGAAGCCTCCCTCATTTTTGTAAATTCTGAGTATGACCTAAAAGTTTAATTCTCACAATTCTTCAGTTGTCTACGACGAACACACCGTGCCCGTCACGTGACTGACTCTCTCACCTGGAGAACTCCTCGGAGACACCGTAGACCGTGTTGCCGTCGAGTACTCCCGTGAGTGTGTTGAACTGCGTGCGGGAGCCGAGCCTGCAGCCGGGCCTGGCGGCGGGGAATCCCCTCACGAAGTCCTGGCACCTCAGGTTGAACAGACTGTAGAAGTAGTCGTCGGCGGGTATCTCGATCTCCAGGCAGTACGGGTTCTTGAGATGTGCGGGCCGGCCGCAACATTCCTCGGGCTCGTTTCGGTTCAGCGGATCTGCGGGACACAAGTATACATCACACATTGATGGCGAGGAACTTATGAGACAGAAACATTTCGAGGGTAGGAAACAATCCATGTCGATCGAAAACCTTGCCCAGAGACAATTCATGACCCTTTTCAGGAGACTTCACAAGATATAGGATCTGACAAAAAGTCCTATGGCAATTTAATAGGTCTTAATTACAGAGTTCGCATTATTGACTAATATAAAATATCAACAGTCAGGATTGCCGTTGGCGAGTATCGAATAATTGTAAGTACTACACACGATCGATTCGGCCTTCGGCGTTATTCAGGTGTCCCGAATATTCGTCGCGCCCCTAAGAGTCTCGAGCGATACGCATACGCTACCTCTTCTGGACACAAAACGTATTTACCTCACAAGTGTGTAGGGGCTACTTTCCTTAATATTTATTATAGACTTAACCCAATCTATGAAATAATATATGACGTAAGTAGATGGGTACCTATACCAGCTAACTAGACGAATATCAGCAGCTATTGAGCATATCAAGATCGTTTGTGTAAAAAGGTTATCCGAGTAAAGTAGGTTTTAATCCTTCGTTTGATTTACGATTCTGTTACGATTGTGTGTTCGTTTGACCTGAATTAGTGCACTCTGTGTATATCAATGGTAGGGTGTAAGTGTCGATATTGGATTTCATGTATTCTGTACGAGCGATACAGGTATTCAGCTAAGGAGTGTATGTACTAAAGCCTATCGCACATGCAAACGCAGCAAGCGCAAACGAGAAAACATATTAAAATAATATTAGGTTGAATTCTTAACATTGGCCTCGTGTTTTTTTTGTATATCATTTAAATCTCATTAATCTTAATCTCAAAGCTGTCACACACGTTTAGTTACAAATTAGTGAATCGATTAATTGAATGCCAACTGTTCGAAAATTAAATTAATACCAGTAAATGTTCTTTTTGGGCTAGCAGGGACAGTTAGCTAAGTACTGTCACGTAGACGATGAAAGACCGGTTCAAGCCTAGGGCTCATGTTAAATTATGACATGTAATCATATATAATTAAACCGGCATTTCGATTCGTGCACAATAGGACGATTTATATTTTGCAGAATAGAGATACAGGATCTTGCCTATGTTTGATGAATTGTTAGTTCTAAATTACTCACGTGGGATATGTTGAAAAAACATCTCTTTAATGCACATGTTATTTGCCATATATTTCATCATTAGTATACGTACTAAAATACTAAATTGTAGATGATTCCATGTTGAAGAATCGTTTATTTATTTTTTTTATTTTTTTATTTAACGTCTATCCTATTCAGTTATAATAACTGATTTACAAAGGAGGACAACTAAATAAATCTAATTACATAGATGCAGAAACAACAATAAACTACATTTTCGTAATTTCGTAATTTTCGTACATTCATCGTCTCATGTTTATGGTTAGAATTTAATAGGGATAATTAGTAATTTATGAGAGAATATGGAATCAACTTTATAATAAGTATGATACGTATTGATATGATATACTATAATGACACGATTGGCACCACATACTTTCTATAGGGCCAAGTGTACACAAACCCATAACGAGTCATGTCATGTGCTAATGGTACTTATTATTTCAAATCCTTTCACAATCGTTAATAATCATTACGATTTGGCATGGGTGTTGTTCGTTGGTGATAGCTGAATAGCTAGTACATTCGCAATGACTGTGAAGACGCATATAGGCATAAAAGAAGATTGCAACAGGCTTTACAGTTGCATCATTTCAATGGAGATGGGGATACAAATTGTAATTATGCTGTGTCCAATCTTGCTAATTATTTTTCGTTTCGTAAGAACCGGTTCAGGACATTTTTTTACGTAAACGCAAATTGTTAATAAATTCATAATGATAATATTTACCGGCCACTTGAAACAGGACAGCTGTGGGCATTTGAATATAAACGTCAATTAATTGCCAGCTTTGAATCATCGTTGAAGAATGAGTTATGATTTAGCATCACCATAACAGGACGTTGTGGCTACTGAAATATTTTCCTCAATCACTTTAGTGTTCAGCAATTAGAAACGATTATATTGCACCGTTATCATTTTATTAGTTCAAGTTCTCGCAAGTTACGCCCGGGTTATACAGAAATGGAGCAACATACATATTGCAACCATAATTGATTGCCCTCGATGGCCTTTCAGATAATATCCGACGAAATCCGTCATTCCGAATGCATTTGATTATTTAATCAAGACTGGATAAGAATGCACCGAACATAGGGAGAGAGCTATACTTACAACAGATCGTCGGAGAAGAATATACTGAATAAAATAATATGTTTCTTTGAACCCTTCAAGAGTCGTTGTTGGTGGAGGCGCCGGGTATATACAGGATGCAAGGGATACATATGAAAATGCGTTATATTCGCGCATCAATCTCGTTGCTGGTGGAGGTGCCGGGTATATAGAGGTTGCAAGCGATACATACAAATATGTGTGATATATTCACGCATTAGTCTCGTTGTTGGTGGAGGTGCCGGGTATAAAGAGGTTGCAAGCGATACATATAAATATGTGTGATATATTCACGCATTAGTCTCGTTGTTGGTGGAGGTGCCGGGTATATAGAGGTTGCAAGCGATGCATATAAATATGTGTGATATATTCGCGCATTAGTCTCGTTGTTGGTGGAGGTGCCGGGTATATAGAGGTTGCAAGCGATGCATATGAAAATGCGTGATATATTCACGCATTAGTATCGTTGTTGGTAGAGGCGCCGATACTTAATGTTTTGTTAATTTTTACCCGGGGGGGGGGGGGGGGGGGGGGCGGTAGTGATGGCGTTTCCTAAACTATTCATATAAAATACCTGGCACTTCCACCAAGAACGAGGTTTCAATGCACGGACAGAACGTATTTTTAGTATTATATCCCTCTTTATACTCGGCACCTCCAACCACAACGACATTTGAACAATGTAAAGGAATGTATCATTTCACTTTTGTATTATTCTTCGACTTTATCTGATAAAAGTCTAGCATGTGTGCTCCCGTCCTCAAGGTTGTAAACATTATAAAGTGTTGATGAGGTTGAAGACTAGCGTTTTTCCCGATTTCCAAAGAAAATATTTGCCGATCAAAGATCTTTGCCGTTGCTATATTATATTTCAATACGAAAACTATATTTTATGTTCAGTGCATGGCTAATTGTGAGATTTGAACCCACGTATCTTGCTACAGACCTGTATTTATATTCCTCCGAGTGTAAGGTTTCTGAAGTAGCACCTTTATTGTTTTTCGCAACTCAACTGTAGAGAGATCGTGATGGCGAAACGCTTACGGTATGCGTTTAGTTGGTCAACAGCTATGGTTGTTTAAAACTAAATAAATTTAGACTATTTCAAGAAGCGTGACAGTCCATTGGTAAGCTATTTGTTTTGCGCCACCTACTTCGGTACCTTCAAAGCCGCGCGATGCCGAACGATTTGTATGCACGATTCAGATATTAGCAGCGCTGTCATATCTTGTGTTTGCTGCGCCGTGGCTTTGGGTGTTGTTTTTTATTACTGCTAGATCAATTGCTGTCTCGGGTCATTTGTTTTACCTAAACGCAATCGTGTTCCAACGTTTATTTAAATGAGACGTTAATCCCAATATCAATCAATTAAACAAACTCGACTTGTTTGATTGTTGTGTAACAAATTACAACACATAACTTTTACATTACCAACAACATTCGTTTACAGCGAAATGTTGTGTTAATAAAACCATAACACTAGCTTAATTAAGTAGCTTAAGATTTATGAAGTAATTAATTAATCCCTTGTTGTATAACTCGTGGTCAATTTTAATTAATATCCTACCTCCTAGTCTTTGTCTGATTTTAAAGATTTGACGTGAGTGTGTGGCACGATTTTACATTGTAAATAGCTTTTTATATTATAGGTACTGTAATTAATCATAACGCCATTTAGATTACGCAACGGTCTTGTTTCACAGGGATATCTGAGCGAAGTGAAATGAGATTCGAGGTAGGATAATAGATTGAACTAATGGAATTTAAAGAACGTACGAAATTAGTAAAATGGCTCTTAGTCTTAAAACATTACAATTCCCATGGCTGCGAGTCTAGTAATAACCACTTTTCATTATAGGTAGGTATTTCGACATTTTGTTTTCGGGTAGTATGGCTGGCAAAACCTTAAGCGAGAGCCTACTACACGGAGTTTGGTGATGTTTATTATTTACACAAGGACTCGAGGAGTGTAAGAAAATTAATTTAATCTAGACGAGCTAATATACATACCGACTCCCTACGTCACTCTAACGACGTGACACGACACATCGATTAAGTTACAGCAGGCGCACTAGAACCACTACCATCGTTCGAATATGAATCGTATCTAAGACGAACCATTGTTTTAATCATTCTAAACGTGTGTTTTGTAATAAATTATCACGTGTCCAACAAATATGTTCAGCGGTAGATTGACCTGCGAAATAGAGTCTTTCTTCGGGGACTCTTAACAATCGGTGGCGAGTGGTGCTTGAGAAGCGGGATGATACATTATTCATTTCGGAAACTAGCTTTTATTTATATATTTTATGTTTACATATTTTATTTATATCTCGTAGAAGTAAGCTTTCACCTGAATATACCTACTTTATACAAATTATTTTTAAATTTTGAAATTAATGCAAACAAAAACTCAATTCCGCGCATGCTATCCTCTGCCTCATCGCTTAGTTGTGTATAGGTTGCCAACGGTTGTACTTGTACTGCTACTATCTCCATCATAGAAAGATATTTATACGCACGTTAGTAATGCTAATGGACGTAAAACCTGTGTTGGGCGTTACTATTCGAGGTGTGACAACACAACACGGGTTCACTGTTCTAATCTCATTATAAGTGGCGGTGATTTGCGCAGTTCTAACTGCACTCCTGCAGCACTAATCACTAGAAGCCTCACGTTGCCTCACCACTCATCATTCCTGTAGTGCATTGGTAGAATTGCTAACTATTATCCGCTGCCCGGTAAACACAGTGCACCCGGTGTAGTATTTGATTAGTTGGGAAGGAATGTCCAAGGATTGTTTACTCGATCCCAGCAATCTGAGAGAAACCTTGTCACGAAACCTTCAGTAAGCATTGCCGGTGGATAGAAACGACCGACGACCTCCCGAATTAGCCTCACGGTCTTGGCTAGCACGTTACCCATGCATGGCCCCATTTCGGGGCCGATGATATTAGAATTTGTCGAAATTTATACACTAACACTTGGATATACTATTGATGTTGTAGTTTAGTAATAGACTAATAGCACTTACAGTAAGGAACTAACGGAAGAAGAAACTAACAAAGTGTTCGTGCATAAAATTCGAGTAATTCTAATATTATCGACCCCGAAATGGGGCCATGCATGGGCAACGTGCCAGCCTGGACCGGTCTCAGCTGTGATGACGCCCATACAAACTTGAGAGTTGAGTCAGAGCTGTCATGTTAAGGTACTAAATGTGCCGTCATCAGCTACCAGGTGGTTCTGCCGTGTCCTCTTGTCAGTCACGCTGCATGTACCGTCATGGGGCCCTCGACAGAAGTAGTCTACGCGTCGCGCATCGTGCCCATCCTACGACCGCGAATCTCATCATTCGTAATACAAATATGGCAACACGCCAGGCAAGTCAAAGTCATCAGATGCGTAATGCTAGGAGTTGTTTACATCCACGACAATGCGTATTAAATCATTGATTAAACTAGCAAATACTCAGTTGAATCGACCTCTCATGTGTCAGAGAAGATGCTTTCTAGAGTCTAGAGTCTGTCGCTTTTCAATTACAAACCTTTGCCCAAAACCAAGGGTGTTGTCGAATAGATGTAGTAATAGCTCAAATTGAAATAACAACATTTTAACCAACCATTGATCAAATTAATTAGATTTTAAATATGTTTGGTACGAATCTAAAATTATTCCGTAATTATTCGTAAATCTGTATTAACAAATAAATTACTATATCCCCTGTATCAACATATTATTAGTACAGTTGTGTATTAAAAATAGCGACTATATGCATTACATAACTAATTCACTGGCATTCGGTTAGGAAAATCTAGAAAAAACTTCACCCAGGTTTGCCAATGGTCTGTGTCGAATTGGTAACGTGTTAAATTTAAGTATCATGTGCAATACGTGGTCTAATCTAATCTATTTCTGGTTTCGTTATTACGACATGTTTTTGAAGCGAAATTTGTTCTCCTACAACTTTGGCTATTTTTGGCGTCACTTCATAAAAAAGTACGCTTTTCAGTTAACCGGTATTCTAAATGACAGTAATTTAAGAATACTGTTTTTTTAATCAATATAAATTTACCTTAAAAGTCTGCAATACCAGTGATTTTTTCTGGAACTTTTCCTGAAGACAGTTTTTATCAGATTGTTACCAGCCTTTGCACATATGTTATGGTCATGTATATACAGTCTTCGATAGAAGCACATTTATTTTAACCATCACAAAAAAGTTGAAATAAATAAAAATGGATTTTTAGGATTTTGGATTTTGTAAAATCATCAAAATTGGTAAATTTCGGAATTTATTTGTGCGTAATGCGCAATAATGTTTAGTAATCTTTCACTACAGAAGAGTGACCATATCCTTGCTTGACATTGACAATTACGCAAAATTGCATATCGATCAAATGACAACTGAAAGCAGGAAAAGTTCCCAAAAAAGGTTTCAAATAGGTATAGTTGACTCAAATGGTTCTTTCTACCTTTTACGGTGCTTAATATTTGCAGACCTAGCCTGTGATACTACACGACACGAAGCTGTTGCAGTAAAAGAGAAACAGTTGAAGGATCATTATTAAACATCGCAATGCAACTCATTGCAAGGCATGTATCGCGTGTTGTGGCGACCGTGTAGGCCTACACGGTACGGGGTCGCTTGAATGGCGTCGACTGGAACAACGTCGACCACTTTCTTTGTTCCTCCTAACCTTTCGTTGTGCAAGGCCTGTACAAACGAGGTGGTCGACGTTATTCCAGTCGACGCTGTTCAGCGTCCCCCACGGTACGGAGGTCTGAGGTGTTCTTACCGAGAGGAGTAGCAGTGAGCGTGTAGTCGTGGTCCATGAACTGTCCCCAGGCGACGATCATGACGGTGCCGGCGTGGTCGTGGAAGCCCTCGTCGGGGTGGACGGTACGGGAGACGATACGGGGCAGGGGTAGCTGGTTACCGGTCACACTTATGCGGGGGGCTGTCATGCCGTCGGCGTAGAGCGGACCAACAAGCCTGCAAACAACGTAAGATAATTAACATTTTACTTGTTTCACGCAGCTCATGCGTAACGCGCGAGACACTGATTCGAGAGGTCGCAGAATAGATTTATGTTGATAAGGCTACTTGCATGATTTTATTTTCGGTTCAGATATTCTCAATAAATGATGAACACGAATTTTTTTTTTTTCTTTATTGTAT
Organism: Sweltsa coloradensis; assembly: GCA_024449915.1. Classification (NCBI taxonomy): domain Eukaryota; kingdom Metazoa; phylum Arthropoda; class Insecta; order Plecoptera; family Chloroperlidae; genus Sweltsa; species Sweltsa coloradensis. The sequence continues at coordinate 156,546 of JAMZAV010000993.1, forward strand.
GGTTTTAGGTTACCTTCCCAGTTTCATAACTTAATTACTAAGTAATAATTATGTTGATACGACTATGAGTGAAGTTGACAGGGAATCCTGAGGGTTGACTCTTCGGTCAATATCAGCATTCGCCTTAGCGCTCAGGAAAATAGCGATAAAACCCTGTCTGGATTGACTTTTGCAGAAATCGGTCTGGGACCTCGAAATTTGACGTTTTAAAATTTCTGCACGTCTTAATGGGTGTTTGCTAAATTTATGTTGAAGCGTATTTTTTCGCGGTAATTGTACTAGTGGTGTTCGTAAAAGAGATAAAAGCATATTTAATGTGAGGACAAAATTTAAATATTTTGTTCTGTATTTATGAATAAAATATCATATTTTTACTAGAAAATCCATTTAAACAATATTCAAAATGACTAAATACATTAAAATAATGCTCTTAAACATTTAAGTGGATATACAACTCTTTCTTCTTTTGAACTACAACGTTCCAGAAATCAAAAGCTATTTAAATTATCAGCTTAATGTTATTGTTAATTAACCTGGTGACGGACGAAATAGCTTTTGATTTCAAAAACAATTGTTGTTGAGTAAAAAATAAAGAGTTGTATCTACAAGTTTTTAAAGATATTTAAATATAGTCAACTCTTCTAACTGTCACACAAGAATATTAATTATGTTTACTCTTGGCCGTAACCTTACAATGCTATATATAAGAGCAACAACTTGTAATTTTAAAACAATATACATAATAGTTTACTGAAATCAACATAAAACTTAATATTGTTGTCCACTAAATGTACAGTAACTGTTATTTTACTGCATGATTATTATAGTAATTGAAGGCATGCACTATACATTGCAAGTAATAACTTCATTATGAGACGTGGCTTGTGGCGCAATCATTCATGTGTACGTAGGAAACTGGAAAAGTAACCAACAACTACGTTCCACAAAACAACAGATTATTTTAGCCCGCTACAACAAAAACACCATTAAGCTGCGACCAAAAAAATGAGACATTATTCTGAGAGGTATTTGTTGTTAATGTTATTTTTACGTCCCACAAACACTGTATAGTTATTGCAAACGATAAGTGCTACTGCTTTTGGTGAACACATTGTAGATTTTTTTGTGAATTATGAAGAAATCTAATCTGTTTTTCACCTGATACTAAAGAAGGTCACATCGCAGTAGCTTCCTTACTAAACAACAGCACACGGGGTCATATTTATAGCTTTTACAATCTCACTGGGCCGGAGAAAATAACAGTGGGAGAAAAAAGTTGGCGTTCGTGCTTTTTTAATTTAGTTGTGGATGTGAGTTTGTTTGTACCGGCCGACGAGTGCAATCTAAAACCGGATGCTCTCTCTAATAGTTATTGCTGTAGCTAGAACAATGCCCAAAGAATGAGGCGCAGACATACATACTTACACAATCATTAATAATTATGTCTGATATAATTATATATTATAGAGTAAGATTTTTAACAAAATTGTTATCAATATTAGAACAGAAGAATGAATATTCGAGCTTGTTCGAAAGTTTGATTATTTCCTAATTTGCCGCGTGTTCCTGATTTTGGGCAAATCTCATATTTGTTCCAGTGTAATCGTCTTATAAATTAGTTTTTCGTTTCGTTTTTTTAAATGTTTTTTTTCTTTTCTATCATTTTTTATTTCTATTTCTTTTCTTTCTTTTTTTTCTTTATTTCTTTCTCTCTTTCCCCCTTTTTTATATTTGGTTCATTTGTACTTTATATCCAATTTGAATTTGTTATCAAAATTATATGTTGTAATTACTATTTCAAACATGAATAAGATATATAGTTCATTATTGTTTCTGCATTTATTCAATTAGTGTTATCTAGTTGTCCTCCTTTGTAAATCAGTTAAAATAAATAACATTCTATTAAGGTTACATTTGAAATCAAGTTTAACTTAGCTTCACAGTTTAAATGAAAGTTGCAGTGGGCAAACTGCTAATACGAGTAAACAAGATGCAATGTTGATCTTGACACGTTTTCCTAGACGTAATTCGAAAGTTGTAGTTAATATCTCATATCGGGTTTCAGACCCCGTTCTCGTGAATGACATAACGTATTGGTATTACTCTTGAAAATAACTTGTATTGTATGTTTGCTATAATATACAAACGAGAGTGCCTGCCAAGTTTGGGGACTTGCGAAATAAATACGTTCGATCAAACATGTCGATCTATTAAAAGAACCACCAATTTATTTCACAATTTATTATGCGGACAGATCCCCGAAAAATCGATGCCCTGTTTATGAACGTGTCCAGACAATGTGCATGATCTAAACTAAACCTCATTGTCGAATGTCGAACCCCGCACATGCAAGCGTCGGCGTGTGCAACGTGTAAGAATGTCGTATTCCAGCTGAGGCGATTGCAAGGTTATCCAACAGGATCTAGACGCACGTATTGGCCGTAACGCTACCCGGATACAATGACATATACTGGTTTGCATTTCATTAAAATCATCCAAGAAAATACAAATAATGATTAAAAGAAGTCAAGTATGGTCAATTTTTTAAATTTTGAGTTAGAAGTTTCCGTAATAAATTTTCTTTTTTTATTACTGACATTAATTTGATGAAGATTCTAAACTCTACGTCTGTAATGACTTTTTTTAGGACTAGCAATTTCGCTAGAGCACACATTAAACGTTTAAAATTTTTTGCGTTATAATACACTTTTTTATAGGCCGGCCGCCGAATTAATTAATTTGTGGCACGGAAATCGAAGACTAAGTTATCACATTAAATGGAAGAACACGTTCTGACTTCTAGGATGTTGCCCATCCGTACAGTCAGCATGGTAACTTCATGGACAGTGGCAGGTATGTATGACTTAAAACGAAATCTACACCGCTAATACCAAAACTATGAATATTTTTCAACCCCAATTCACTGCTTTAGGCAAAACAAAGATGCCATTAAATTACACCACAAGTAGCTGCCTTAAAATACTCATAACTATGTTTTATTATAACCTACAATCTTTATCAAGAGGAAAAGAGACACGACTTTAACTTAATTTTGAATTATTTTCATTACCAATTCATCACTTTTGGGGATAGCAAGAAAGAAAATGACCTTTATTTTGCCCACAAATCCCTGCCACTGTCCCTGGGTAAAACGGTTTTTGGCAATGCGGAGTTAGAATGAACCTTGCCTTGTGGTGCCTTACCCCACATGGTGGCACCCCATGTGGGGTGTTGCAGGTTCGTGCAGAGGCCGTCGTAACGACGGTACTTGCCGGGGCGACACTCCACGTTGGACAAGAAGGGTGGACAGATGTCCCTGATGAGCACTGCTAAGTGGAGTTAGAATGAACCTTACCTTGTGAACGGGGTCATGGTGGCACCCCATGTGGGGTGTTGCAGGTTCGTGCAGAGGCCGTCGTAACGACGGTACTTGCCGGGGCGACACTCCACGTTGGACAAGAAGGGTGGACAGATGTCCCTGATGAGCGTCTTGGAGGTGTCGATCAGCGGAAGACCCTTCTCAACGTCCTCGTAGCTCAGGCCGTACCTGAAGACAATGCACATGAAGAGAGGATTATAGGCCTGTTGGATAGAACAACTGCACAACATTATTACAGACCCGCAAATAAATAAGTACATTACAAGTACTGCGAAACAAATATGCACGATGAGAAATGTGAACTTCGATTCGTTTTGACTCTTGAGGACGGGAACCATAGTGGTCCAGAAACGTTGACGAATATGTCCAATCGACGTGGCGAAATAACTTGATTTATGTCTTCTGTATGATCCCTGGGCTGTTTCGTCGTGTCGATGATGAGGCACTGCTCCACACGACGAAACAGCCCAGGGATCATATAGAAGACATCTACGGGTCGTGAAAGCCTACAACATCTCAACTTGATTTATGTTAGTAAACAATTTTAATACATAATTTAAAATAACACATCAATATAATATTGTTTCAACGCAAATTTACGACAGTATAGTGTATTCGGTTCTTAGTTTGTATATATTATTGAACTTGGGAGCCTTACATGGTTGAGTCCAAAATGTATTGTATCTACTATAGTTGTTCCGCAGCAAGTATGCTGACGAGCGCGGCCTCGGCGAGCCAATGGGCGATAAGTATTTTAAATTGGAGACCGCTGATTAGCTGCAATCCGCCCGCCGGTGACATCAGCATCGGCTTAGTTGCTTCGGAACAACTATAACTTAAAGTTTATTTATATATTCTATAGGCACCCCTGTGTGCTCGCAAATTGACTGTACCGTAATTTGAATGTTAAATTTGATGTAGATGTAAAATTTAAGTATGACATATCAACATTCCTTCCTCTCCAACCTACTTGTAAATTCGCTTCACCTTCGGCCGTTGGTTTCTCTGTTACCTTATGAATACACTTTTGTCTTAACCACAGTTTCACGCTAGTAAATGGCATTGTTATTTGGGACTGACATTTACGACAGTGAAGTGACATCGCAATACATTCATATCAACAATCACCGCTGTAAAATTGTTTACAATTATTAAACACTAGGAATTCATTGTGTGTTGATGATGGATTTTTTCTTATTGAGGACAACGTTGGTGGTAGTGACGACGTGCTATCCTTTTGACATCCGAAATAAATCGTGTACAAAGCTAGTAATGAATAGCTCCATTATAAGGATCTCAACTGGTTATATCTGCGCTGCCATAACCTACTATATTTACTCAATGCTAGAACTAAAGGCCCGCGTGCTATTTATTCTGCTATACACTGAAAAAGTATTTCTATAATTGAGTTTATGAATCGATGGTTCTATAATTTACTCGACTAGACTTTGGCATTTTTGTAAATATACTAAAATATATTTATTATTAAATTTCCATTTAAAAATGGTTCCAGCCCACAAGTGCCAAATATTCAATTCAATTTATTCTGCCAACTGACATACACATAGCTCGCGTATGTTGCACACACGACTTACAACATATATAAATACAAGAAATGTTCGAAATTACAAATAACATTACAAATTACAGTGCACTGCGAAGTGCCAACTATACAATGCACAAAAATAAACTAACATACATAACAAGAGCAATATGTAATGATAATAACAGTATAATATATTAAAAAAATATTAATTTCAAAGTAAGTACAAAATGAATAATTGATATGTATTTTGACGGTGTTGGCAGTGAAAGCTAGTAACATGATCTAGTGGGTCGACTCTAAATACGATTTTGTTTTGTTTGTACAATAACGACAAATCTTGGTAAAAAATATAATATCACTGATTGGTTGAATGATATTGCCACGATGGTTAACTGGCATAAACAGTTGATTAAACACGTGAAGTTTCGTGTTATGATTGCAGACGCCAATTTCTTATGGCTAATAGTTTGTTATAATAGAATGCTTGAATTTGTTCGGCCATGTAGTTAGTTCCATAAAAACTGTCCTATCTCACGATAACATTACGCTCGTCGCTCCATTACGAATTATCTATATCTCCACTTAGTGCATAGACTTATGAAACTTACTATCTTGTCACCCTTTTATAAAAATGTTAATTTTTATATTTAATTTTAAATATACTAAACACTCATTAAACCGATATCTTATAGCTAACTTTCGGTGTGATATTAGGCTATTATTTCGTGTTTCATTACTGCGCTCTCTTGCCAGTGGGTGGTGCAACGATGCTACACTCACAACCGAAAAGGTAGAAAATTCGACCCCTATGGGGATATCACCTGTTCGACCCCTGTTTTTAGAGGGTCGACCATTCGACCCCTTCGAAAACAGGGTATAATAATCGACCGCTATAAGGCGAATAAATGCACTCGTAGAAGTAGATTAATCCCACTCTAGAGTGAGGTTATTGTTACCTATAGGTTCTAAAATAAGTCCCTTCAAGAGATTATTATCGACTCGTAGGGGTAGATTAATCCCACTCTAGAGTGGGATTATTGTCACCTATAGGTTCTAAAATAAGTCCCTTTAAGAGAGTATTATCGACCCGTAGGGGTAGAGTAACCCCAATCTCGATAGACCTCCAAGAAGATTATTTCGTCTTGTAAGGGTCGATTTTATTACCCCTGATGTAAGCAAAAATTTCGACCCGTACGATTTCTACTTTCGTCTTCAGGTTGAAATTTCTGCTCCTGTAGTGGGATTAATGGAACCTTACAATTATTTACTTTAGTAATTAAACAGTGATGATGAATGTTCCTGTAAGAAAGACATACATCATTGAATAGCCAGTAGAATGATTAATATTACAGACAAATTCCACAATGTGAAATCTCGGAACTCAGCGAGGCTCGAACCTGGGACACCTGGAGAAAGAGTATACACTGTCCTAGTCATTAAACCCAATACACCAAGACACTATACAACTGAAGCGCGTCTGTAGTGATACACCTCAAGATGTGATTATTATGCCTGCAGTTAGTTAGTAATCAACCTTCGAGGTATATATTTCGACCAGAGACGGTTTTATTTATTTTTATTTATTTTTTATTTATTATTTAACGTCTATCCTATTCAGTTATAAAAAACTGATTTACATAGGAGGTGAGTTTTCACCTCTCAGAGGTGTTATTAGTTCGACCCGCAGAGTGATATCTATCTACCCTTAGAGGTATATTATTCTACCCCTAGAAGACGAACAGATACACCTCAAGATGTGATTATTATGCCCGCAGTTAGTTAGCAATCAACCTATGAGGTATATATTTCGACCAGAGACGGTTGAGTTTTCACCTCTCAGAGGTGTTATTAGTTCGACCCGCAAAGTGGTATCTATCTACCCTTAAAGGTATATTATTCTTCTCCTAGGAGACGAACAGATACACCTCACCATATGATTATTATGCCTGCAGTTAGTTAGTAATCAACCTTTGAGGTATATATTTCGACCAGAGACGGTTGAGTTTTCCCATCTCAGAGGTGTTATTAGTTCGGCCCGCAAAATGGTATCTATCTACCCTTAAAGGTATATTATTCTTCCCCTAGGAGTTGAACAGATACACCTCAAGATGTGATTATTATGCCCTCAGTTAGTTAGTAATCAACCTATGAGGTATATATTTCGACCAGAGACGGTTGAGTTTTTCACCGCTCAGAGGTCGTATTTTTCGACCCGCAAAGTGATATTAATCGACTCTTAAAGGTATATTATTCTACCCCTAGGAGACGAACAGATACACCTCAAGATGTGATATTATGCCCGCAGTTAGTTAGTAATCAACCTATGAGGTATATATTTCGACCAGAGACGGTTGAGTTTTCCCCTCTCAGAGGTGTTATTAGTTCGACCCGCAGAGTGATATCTATATACCCTTAGTGGTTTATTATTTTTCCCCTAGGAGTTCGAACAGATACACCTCAAGATGTGATTATTATGCCCTCAGTTAGTTAGTAATCAACCTATGAGGTATATATTTCGACCAGAGACGGTTGAGTTTTCACCTCTCAGAGGTCGTATTTGTTCGACCCGCAAAGTGATATCCATCGACTCTTAAAGGTGTATTATTCTACCCCTTGGAGAATAATTTTATTCCTCTACTGGTTTAATATTATCTCCATTTGAATTCATTAATTACCTTTGAGAGTTCAAAATTCGAACCCTATTGGCTGGTTTTTAACTTTTCATGGGTCTATTATTTAGGCTTTCGAGGGCGTGTATTTATCCGATTCTCGGTCGAATATCTCCACTTAGAGGTCGATAAATATACCTCCACGGGAAGATTTTTTGTCACGTTAGAGGTATTTCCCATTATCTACCCCTATAGGTAGTTCTTGGTTGATTTGGGTTCAATATTATACCTTTTTAGGAAATTCGCCTGTCTGAGGAACATTTTTCGACCCTTAGTTACCCTTTCTTACCCCATTCTACCAACTTATACCCTTGGGTAGAATTTTCAACCCGTAATTACCCCTATCGACCCCATAATCGACCCCTTTCGACCTTTTTCATTCTGAGTGTAAGATATAATGATACTATTCTTTACCACTACGGGACCCTACAATATTGGTCTCTTCCCGTCGCCAGATAAAATTTAAGGGTGATACATACATAATATTTATTACACCACACCATAACATATTCCTACTTTCTCTCATCAAAAGTCTTCTTTCACACGCTTCCGTTTCCGACGCTGACCAAAACCAACCGAGCCAACTATTAACACCATTTCACTTAAGTTACTGTTACAAAACGAGATCTGCTGATATTAAAATATGATCATTGCCATTCCTACTCATTTTTAGGAACTATACTTTCTTGTGGTGAATTCACTGTTCACTATATACTGCTCGTGTACTGTAGATTACCTCCATAACGCGCTCAATTACCTGAATATGAAGTGAAATTAGCTCGCAATAAAATACAGGGTTTATTTGCAACATTCCCCTAAAATAAAGTATAATACATAACGAGTCCACCTTGTCACTTAAAGCAATGGATTCTTATCGCAACTCAAAACTAAATGTAGTTGTAGTAATAATACTGTCGTCAACCTAAAAACGATAGTAGAAGCACTAAAACATTGCCCTCGTAGTGGGTTTTAGGAGCCGATGTAGATATACGGTGTCCACCCGTCCATTTCGTCCCGTCAGGCGAACTGGCGAACACCCTGCAGCCCCCCAGGTTGTATGAGATCGGAACTCGGGATTTATTGTGGCGTTTTCCCTCTTATGTCATCTGCGTATTGTTTCGATTAGTCTTATGCCACACCCAACAATCAGTGCCCTCCTTAGTAAACCAGTTTCATAACTGAATTCTGTATACATATTTACAACAATAAAATCCTAATAAAAACACGTGTAGGCTTGTACATTTGTCTGTTAAATATATGGTAATAATTAATTGCCGAGTGTGCACGTCTAAATACCACGACGGATCTTCTTATGCATACTTGATTGTTAAGTCAGTTGTATTGCATAACTTATTTGAAGCATGTGCACTTGATATTCATTGCCCCACCAAAACACGTTTTAATTTTCACCTTAACCTTAATAAAGACACACGCTAGGGAACTTCCTCGTAGGTGGCGATCAACACTAAATCACAGTAGTGAAAACAAGGCTTAAACCCCAGACAGCCCACGTCAAAACATAGCTCCAACCATGTGTGGTCTATTAAATATTGTATTTGGTTTATGTTTATTGTGCTAATTATAAATTAATAAAACACGCGAATAAATTAGCAAGTAATCTATGGGTATTTATGTAACACTGGAAAAGTATAAAAAGAATGATACAAAAACAAGTCTAGACACAAGTAACATAATGTCTCTTGGGTGAAATGTTTAAGACAAACGTAAATTGAAAGTAATTACTTCATTAAAATATATAATTAAATAATGATGGCATTGTTCTTAAACATCTAGCTTAAATGAGAGATCATCCATTGTCTAGCTAAACTAAATCTTCTGCTCATTTTACTGTTATTAGTTACGATGAATGTAAAGGCTGAAAAACCACTTAACTTAAAACACACGCAGTGCTCCTCGAACTCTTTGAATGATCAAGTAGTTTGAGAGGTGGAGATCTTTTCATTGTAATGAAGTGTGAAAGCTAGAGGCTATAGAAACAAATCTCGATTGAGACTGGAACCAGGACACAGACAAGAATCGAAGAATGTATCTTATGATTTCATGTGACCTTTAATTATCTACCTAATTACAAAGGATAATTAGCGATATTTTACAATATAACTATAAAAATGTTTGTTCTTAAGTTTTGTGCTATTGCTGTCTTCCGGAACATTAGCCGTTGTTTAAGTTTGAGTTTGACACACTATGATTACAGTACAGCAATCTACTGCTTGAGATATTATCATGTATATAAAATCTCACATATCAAACGAGAATTATATAGTGGTCCGATAGCTCACTTGGTAAAGCGTCGCTACGTAAAGGCGGAGGACCAGATCCGATCCCCCAGTCGGGACACATCTTTTCGCACATAGCACTAACTTTATTAATGATCTTTAATCTTAATGAATTAATTATTGAAATAGTTTTAACCCATTAGTTTGGTAAATAAGATGACGTGACGGGCAATGATATGTTTTGCGGTTTTCCTATATTCTCACATACTATGTGCTAGTGGTAACCAACCGCATCAGCTAGGTACCTTATTAGTACGAGCAAGTGTGATTAAAGCAATCACTTCGATCTTGTTGTATTTAACGCTCGTTTCACAGCTCGTTATAAGCGTATAATAACTCGAGTTTAACCAACAACGGCTTTCCGCTGTTGGGATCTGCCAATTAATCTAACGCCACTGATTTAGTATAATGACGGCGAACATAATATTAATATATGTTCACTAAAGGTAATGTCAGAAAATTAGTCCAACACTTTTAGCTAAACTATTTAAACTTGATATTAAAAAAATACCCAATTTAACTTTTACCTATTTTATTATAATATGTACCGCATTTAAGAGCGCTCATACTTTCTACTCTGCTCGAATATTTCAATGAGAAGGATAATGATTACAACCCCGATTTAGACAACCCCATTTTACATTGATCTCCTATTAATTTGATATGTTGTCAGGGTGTTTTTTTAATTAATTTTTTTAATCTAAAACCAATAATAGAATATATGTAGTACGTGTTCCTGCAAAACGAGCATCGCACTGGAAGTGTCAAAAGCTGCGGTGTTGTATTGACTGTACAGAGAAGGATACGTAGACCTACATCGTGATTTACCTATACAACGTTTCCCTACTTATCTCCCAGAGTTCAAGCCTTAGTCTTTTGTTACATAAGGAAATTGCTGTCTGACTATATACGAACACGTCTAGGTCACTATGGTTCCGAATCTACCAACAACAGAACACCATCAAATTCAATACCTAATGTCATCGTGACGTTGTAAACGTTTCAATGGGCTCGTAACACAACAAAGATGAATCCCATCCCATGACGTAAGGGAAAGTTAAAAGCTCGTGTAAGTTAGTTTTTGGCATCGACCTAAGTGCAGGCAGGGAGAAAGCTATAGTCGCGTTGACACCGCCATCATGCAGCAACTCTAACCTCCGTCACTTACGTCTTGGCAAGGCTAATGGAGATGTCCAACAGCAGCTCGCCCACTGAAGCGATCTCCTCGGTCTTCCACATGTGAGTGTTCGGCTGGGCAACATCTGCAAACACGACACAAATAATATAAACGTCAGGGTTTTAAAAAGTATAATACAAAAATGGTTGAAAAAATATAACAATTTAGTGGGAGTTTGCAGATGATTGTATCATAGAACGTAAGAAGGAAATCTTCCGTTCGACATGAAACTACTCGATAAATAAATTATCCCTTCAAAGTTCAAGTTCACTTAATTCTAGTTCTAGCATCCGGTTAAAAACATTATTTGAAACTATCACGTCGTTATCAGCAGCAATGAACACATACCAAGATCTTCTGATCTCTATAAGTGTTTAACCATCATCGTATGTAGAGGAAAGGCGAATGTAGGCCTAGGCATAATTAATTACGTTTTTTTTTGTTGTAAAGCTGCTACAGAGTTGAGGTTGAGGTGAGCTGGGGTGATGAGTGAAACAGAATCAATCATGCAGTCCACTGATCATTAGCTGGTCAATCAAAGTAGTTCATCGATGCGCTCGACGCGTATTGTGTATAGAGTGTAGGACTCATACACACGAAGCAAGGTCGTATATCACAATTTGTTATTCAGCACATATCACACTCAGAAAATAAAGATATTTGATTTGAAAAAAATGATGAACCAAGTCCACATTATGACAGAGCTAGTGTGCAGAACAGAATAAACTCGATCGACCTCTTTTGAAATTATTAACAAGTTGTTGCTTTAAATAAATTAAAAAACTCGTGAATAATACGCCAAAATACATTTTATCAATAAAAGAAAATGTTCAACGTGTTTTTATAGCATTGCTTGATCCCTAATGTTCTGTCCATCCACTACGCCACTGCTGCAGTGAAGGCGTGCGTATCGGTAACGAAACTTATTACTGGTCAGTCTTGAGACGAGATTCAACACGAGTAATCTCACCTTACAAGAGGAAGTGACCCTGTCTAGCCAGGCGCCGTGGTCTTCCTACTACCGTCCATCCACACAACGCCTTTCTCCTACATAAACTAATAACCCCTGAATCTGATACAAATACCCACCAACAGCAACATGAAAAAAAAATGAGTAATAAACTCACGGCCGTATTATTTTGGCGCGCTAAGCTACTTCGGTATCTCCTTCTTAATTGACTTCTTTCCGATCTTTGAACCGACGTCACCTACTCCAAGCCACGATCCGCGACGCGGCTTTACTCAAGCAGCAAGTTAATGATGATCAAGTGGATTCGCGTATCTTTTCCTCCTGGGCACGTTTAATCATCACGCGCGCGCCGCTTCGGGGGCTGAACACAGTCACCTCGAACGAGAGAAATGTTTTGTTTTAAAAACTCCTACAACTGTGCTGAAACGCTCGATTTCTCGTCTTTTCATTGTTTAAAAAGAGATAAACATTATTCATTAACAGGGATGTCAGTTTCGTGCACTTACAAAAAACAATTTGTGGTTTTCTTTGGGACCACGATCGTCCTCAAAACGTGCACTTTCGTATAATAACATAACAGTAAATTAAGTTATAAAATTAATTAAAAAATTAATGCAAAAAAGTTAGGCCAACAACAATGAGAGACAATAACAATTCATTAAAGAAAATTAGACAAAATAAGGCCTTAAGGTCGAAATATTTTGATTAAATTTGTGTCGTAGAAGCAGGCTACATTGTACTTGCATGCCTTGTGAATATCTCTCTTCAATACACATACGGTTTTGTCCATAAATAAAACTAAAACCAAGTTAATTTATACTAGATGAACTGATTTAAAGTAGGCTACCAATAGCGTGCATGTGTTAGGACAATATTTTATTTTATTTATTTATTTTATTTATTTATTCTTTAACACATGATATTAATATACATTAACTTATGTTACGGTGACATCAATTGTCGTGAAAATTTTGCCTCTGGCTGGGTACGAATCTAGGACCCGTGGCTTTAAAAAACTAAAATAAATACAGTATAATCCTGTCAAATAAGAATTTTTGAAGGAAAAAATTGCGATGTCGCTGAATTTTTGCAGAGACCTTCCTTAAATGATACTTATGAACATACTAAAACTCCCCTACAATCGGACTGGAGCTTCGGCCGCCATATTGGAAAATGGCGGCCAAAAAGTGTTGATTATCGAATATCTCCATATTGGTTGGAGATAGACAAAATGTTTCAATGGCAAAAATATTCCCCATTTAATTCCCTACAAAAAGGTATCTTCTATAGTTTTGGTAGGGGCAAAGGTTACGTCACAAAACCGTGGTTTATATGTTGCTCATTGGAGTACCAGCTAATTTCCAAATTTTCACGCCCAGCATCAAACAATGCCCGGTAAATCCGTTAGAAATCGATTTAAATACAAAAGGACTTTTGTACGGGGTTCATGAAAGCTTCCATTAGTTTTTTAAAAATTCAGGTCTGCGAAATCGAATTTTGCATTTACCCGGAATTTGGGTTTTTCCATTGTTGGCATTTCCTCAAAAAAGCCGTATTTGACTGTCCATTATTAAGCACTAAATAGCTTTGGAGGAAAAATTCTTTCTATGCACACTGAAATGACTTAAATAATGATCCGATTACAACCAAAGTTTAAATCCAATATGGCTGCTAATTCCTAATATCCACAACATCAAAGTGAATTATGTAACAAAAAGAGTGTAAAAATATCACAAAAACAGTATTCATATTGTGAATATTAGGAATTAGCAGCCATATTGGATTTAAACTTTAGTTGTAATTGGATCATTATTTAAGTCGTTTCAATGTGCGTATAAAGAATTTCTCCTCCAATGCTATTTAGTGCTTAATAATAGACAGTCAAATACGGCATCTTTTAGGAAATGCCAACGATGGAAAAACCCGAATTCCGGGTAAATGCAAAATCCGATTTTGCAGACCTGATTTTTAAAATACTAATGGAAGCTTTCATGAACCCCGTACAAAAGTCCTTTTGTATTTCAATCGATTTCTTACGGATTTACCGGGCATGGTTTGATGCTGGGCGTGAAAATTAGGAAATTAGCTGGTACTCCAATGAGCAACATATAAACCACGGTTTTGTGACGTAACCTTTGCCCCTACCAAAACCATAGAAGATACCTTTTTGTAGGGAATTAAATGGGGAATATTTTTGCCATTGAAACATTTTGTCTATCTCCAATCAATATGGAGATATTCGATAATCAACACTTTTTGGCCGCCATTTTCCAATATGGCGGCCGAAGCTCCAGTCCGATTGAAGGGGAGTTTTAGTATGTTCATAAGTATCATTTAAGGAAGGTCTCTGCAAAAATTCAGCGACATCGCAATTTTTTCCTCTAAACGTCAATATCAGATCTTATTTGACAGGATTAGTAGGTTGATGTCAATAATTCAAGGAGTGCAGTATGTAATCTGCAAGAATATAATGTTTACAGTAATAAAATATACTGTGAATTACAAACATATTATGTACGTGTGCAAATCATGAGGTTTGTTTTTATCATCATAGAGGTAGTTCTGTGGTACCGCACATCTCACATCGGAAAGGGAAATTGAGCTAGAGAATTCAGGCACATGCATGGGAAGAAATCTGCATGTCCATTACCAAGCAACACACACGTAACCTGCCTCGAGTCGAATGAACCTTGCGTAAAATCGTTTTGTTGAAGAATCGTGTGAAGTGAAGATGGAGAAAGCATTAGTGCAGCGTTTCCGCGGAATTCGTACTGGCAAGGATAACCTCTCATTATTTGACGTATAAAAGACAAATTACAACAAATCTGTTTAGGAAAACACAATCGTCTTCCTAAGTGTGTAGTAAACGTTTTGTGTAACACTAACACTGTAAAACCACTTCCCGTATAATTTCGTGTTTACCGTGCCAAGCAAGCCTGTACCTTTGTGTGTCGTGGATGCACGCATTGACATCGTTATGCTGCTAGAATAGCAAGGAGAAAGGATGGCATCTTGTAATCTATCCCAACCTTTTAAAAATGCCTGACGGAAGAAAGGTAATTGATTTAGAAACGCCAACTTTGTGACACCAATACCTGAGCCTGTTGGCTATAAGAAGACAATTTGACTCATTAATAGCTACGTTTTAAACACTGTACTAAGACTAACAATTTGTCAATTACTAACAAGGTGTAATTTTAATCAAAATGACACGCACTTCCAGCTTACACGTGTGAACACTAGCTGAGTGTGTGTTCGATCGGATGGCTGCAAGCTACACCTACAAACACAAACTGTCTATGTAATGAATATTAGCATATCTGAATATGAGGTTTTAGTTTTAACATTCCTGAACAAAAACGTTTTGTGTCTTTTTAGTTCAGTAAATTATTTACATGAACGACTCTGGAAGAACCAAAGATAAAGCTGAACTTAGTTACCAGATGACGAAAAGAATAGAATTTACAAACATAATTTGTATCTCATTCAGACCACGCGTCCATTATATTGGACATAACAATTTTGAAATAAAAAAAAATGTGGAATTCAAATTCACATGTTTTTTATCTCATTTTGATAGGACGAATAGTACCTTTTTTTAGAGAAGATTGAAAATAGAAATCTGCAAAAACGGTAAAAAGTTTTTTTGTTTTTCGCGGAAATTTAATATATTTCTAGTATTGCTGGTATTTGAGGTATAGAAAATCCAAAATATGCAAAAAAAATTCGGAAAAAATTCTAGTTTAAGAAATGCACTTATAATATACATTTGAACATAAAACGTTGCTTTTATTCAAAATCCAAAATATCCCAAAATTCCATATTTGGTCCTAAGTGAGTATATAATCTATCATGAAATAATTAAAAATTTAATGGAATTAATGGTCTGAATGAGGTATTCCTCTCATTGTTGGTGGAGGTGCCGGGTTAAACGGAGTTACCTATTTGGGTAGCGCTAGTCCCGCCCCGTCCCCCCCTTCCCGACCTTTAGAATTCAATATCAAATATAACAGCATGTCAATCGGGTCATGATCGGTTTTTATCATAATATGAGGGTCCTCCACGGGTGAAATCGTGTCCAACTTGATTGATCGGTATTTCCTAATTAAATATGTCGTTCTCTAGTTGGTCATTGTTCGCTCGTCGATGGTGTCGGCCCTCAAAGTTGATTGGTCGTCTTTGAATTTTATGTCCCCCACTGAAAATCAGTTATGTGACTGAGTGGGTACTCTAAATGCGATTTTTTATCACGCACAGACAGACAAACGGACAGAAAAATTATGCGTATAGGTAAGCTTCGCTCCCTAACATATATTTATAGCAATGCATTTGCGATCATCAACTCGAGCTGAAGGTCCACCAATGGTGTGACGAGCAATGCATTTTGGTGTTTTAGTTATGCTTATCTAGAAAGATCAATAAAAATAAACGGGCAACTTTTACCCGAACGAAAGTCATCAACCGCACCTCAGAACCAGTTGTTGCTTTATCATCATGTAGGAGATCAGTGTGCCACAGCTATCCATCCGAATATCACTTTTATTACTCGATACGAACGCCTCATTTTCGAATAACACTTTTTTACACTTCCACAGAATTAAGCAATAATCGTTCACTCATAAAGAAAGTTCGTTCTGATGGTGTCGCAACTACTTAGTTATGCCACTTATTGATTGTTCGTAATTGACTTTCAATGGCTCAGATATAATAATTGAGAACGGTAATTCGTAATTGAAATGCTTATCGAGAAGAGAAAAATATTATAATTGCTCGTTGTGAAATACGTTATTACATGATTTTCATCATTTTTATTACCTACACTGCTCTAGTTAAAACGCTAACTCACATGATAACTCCACGGTAATTAAACTATTAAACTTCAACTTCTAGGGCCACTCGGTCATAAACATGGAAATTGTATTGCGCCACATTCACACAACTAAGTACTTACTCGCACCCTCTCTGCCCGCATGGGAAAGTTACAGACGTAAGACGGTATACTGTTCAAGGTACACATACATGCCAGTATACAGTAAACTATGTAAAAGAAGTAAAGTAGTGTTCTCGTATATCCACTTGTACATGTACGAACGAGCTTTAGAACATCTCAATCCAGAGTTTTTTTTTGTACGTACAATTATATCTGAGGGTAATATAGGAAAAACAGATTGTCATCATATGAGTGATTTGATATTGTGTGTATGTTATTGTTACGATTACAAACATTAAACTATAACATAACATAAAACTATTACATAAAACTATGTATTTATTAATTGTGTATTATTTTATTTTATAGGTTGAGTTGGTGTGGTCATTTGAAAAGAATAACTTAGAGCAGTTTACGAAGAAGAAGCTTTTGAATAAATGAAAAACAAGAAAATTCAGACCAGTAAAGATGGCAAGACCATATGAACGACGCCAGAGAGGAGAAGTTTGGCGGTATAGGCAAAGATCGGTGTAGGTTATGGGTTCTGATGGGGAAGAGAGGTAGTCAGAAAGACGGGAAGCAATGGAGGAAACTATGGGAGGAATATGGACGAAGGTGAGACTGATAGACAACGAAATATTGAAAGATACATGCTTCATTTAAGCTAATTGATTTTGTCAATTTATTTAATGCGCTGTTTGGCATGTGGGTTGGGGTAAGCTATAGATATTCTAGTGATAAGTTCATGGTATATACTCACTGATTCGCTTCCTGGCCTGGAGATAAGCTTGGTTGACAGCGTCATAAGTGATGCACGTGTGCTGGCCGCCATATCCACTGCAACAAATCATTGAAATCAGATCAACCGCTCATGACATCTAAGCATCACGCCTATCGTGACGGGAGGCGAGTGAAAGTGGACTAGTAATCGTGATTAGACTCACTCGGCTCATTACATCTGATGCGGTGAACTATTGACGATATGAATGCAATAAATTAATAAAAAATCACGCGATTTTAAAATTCCAAAAATA
This sequence comes from Sweltsa coloradensis, assembly GCA_024449915.1. Taxonomy (NCBI): domain Eukaryota; kingdom Metazoa; phylum Arthropoda; class Insecta; order Plecoptera; family Chloroperlidae; genus Sweltsa; species Sweltsa coloradensis. The sequence goes on from JAMZAV010000993.1 coordinate 174,548, forward strand.
AATTGAAATTATTAGCTCTGTCGGTGAAGACCTCTCACTGTTTTTAATCATCATCATTAGTGGGGCATCCTTTCTATTCCACGTTATAGATAAAAATGCTATTTTATTTGTAGGATCAAGCTTCAAGCACGGCTGAAGTCCATAAGACTATGTCAATGCACAAGAAAGATTTGCCAAATAACTAGGTACCTTTGTTTTTAGCAATATATATTTCATACAACATTGAGGCGTGAATTTGATCTGAATTGAAGTAAGAACATGTGAACTAAATTGTGTCTGCAACTAGTTTTGTAAAAACATAGCATAGCTACACATAGAACACATAACACACACAACCAAAACAAAGAAACATGATTTTTAATGGGCATAGTTTGTAAACCAAAATTCTGGAAATGGAAATATATTTTTTCACAACTTCTTTCATTAATAGTATTTTCAATGTACTTAAATCGAACTCATTGCAACTTGCACTGAATACCGAACCTGAAGAATTACGAGATTTTTGTTATTATAAAATTTAAAAGGTCGGTAATTCATTGCAAATCGCCTAGTTCTGAGAGTGTATTTTGTGCGCAGAATGCAGAAAGTATTTAAACTCAAGTTCATTCTTTCAGATCATGATGTTTTTTGGACTATACACTACTCAAAATAAAACAAAGATAACGATATTTCAAAGGTTAATCAACCTCCTTCATCAGGTTTTTAATGACAGTTGAAACAAGACAACAGAATGGGCTTTAAAACAAATAAACAATGCCAACTAAACAAATCAAATTACACCAATCCACCAAAGAATCATAATAATAAATGTGGTTGTAGTTGTTGTTGTAACATAAAAGAAATTATAAAATTTACAAAACAAACAAGAAGAAGAAACATTATGGCTTATTAAGAAGTATATTATATTATATTATATAGAAGTATATTAACAGTTACTAAACCCAAGAACGAATCCCAATTGTCCAAGAATGCTGTTTACTCAATACCGTGTCAATGTGGTGCCGCGTACATTGGAGAGACAAATAGACCTCTTGAGGTGAGGTTGAAGGAGCATAAGAACAACGTCACGCAGCATAAAGTATGTTCCTCTAGATTAGCAGAGCATGTTTATGAAAATCACCATTATGTGGATTGGAACAACTCATCCATTATCCTTCATGAAGCCAATCCACATAAACGTAAACTTAAAGAGGCTGCATTGATGTCTGTTAGTAATAATGTGATAAGTGCACCTAGCATTGATTTTCCTGGAATTTGGAAAGTTTTTGTAACTAATAAGCCATAATGTTTCTTCTTCTTGTTTGTTTTGTAAATTTTATAATTTCTTTTATGTTACAACAACTACAACCACATTTATTATTATGATTCTTTGGTGGATTGGTGTAATTTGATTTGTTTAGTTGGCATTGTTTATTTGTTTTAAAGCCCATTCTGTTGTCTTGTTTCAACTGTCATTAAAAACCTGATGAAGGAGGTTGATTAACCTTTGAAATATCGTAATCTTGTTTTATTTTGAGTAGTGTATAGTCCAAAAAACATCATGATCTTAAACCAGACCTACTCTAAAATTGTTTCACCTTTGTAATTTCATTCTTTCAATGTGATGATGAGACTGTTGGAAGCAATGCGGAACCGGCGATTGCAATTTACGTGTTTGTATTCTTGTCGGTGGCAAAATATGCATAACAATTAATTTTGTATATACGTTTGATGAAATCATACCGTTATTATACTTAATATCACGCATTGAGCAATCCATAAATTTTCCAAAAAGGGGTATTACACTGGGGTCTCCGCCAACATGGCTACATTTTATTGATACAATCAAAAGTGAACCAAACGAATGTGCGCATGCTCAGTATCAGTACCATAATCAACCCGCGACTGCAGTTGGCAGTTTAGAAAACTCTCTATCTAGGCAATTGTATCTAACTGCGATCCGAAACTGCAATTGTCTCCGTCTCTCCGATCAGTGACTGACATGGACTAACTGCAGTCCAAACGCAAAGTGCGTGCCCTACAATGATATTCAACATCTATAGTAGGCTAGATCCCCAGTTATTGGTCCACTGGCGTGTCAATTAGAAGGAATCTTGAATAGGTCAGTTTCTATGTTAAATTAGATTGTAGCGATTTGTAGCCCAAATATTTTTCAAGATGACTGTCAGATTGACAGGTGAGCATATTAGCCATTAACACCAAATGATTACTAAATTATTTTATGCAATAACTTCTTATTGTTTCTGTTTGTGCATTCCCATGCTGCACAAGCTAAATCCATATCAAACAATCCAGAAAAATACTTAATCCCATTTAAAACATAATTTCAAGCATAAATTGAAACGCCAAATCGCCATCTTGAATAGGTCAGATTGGCGCTTCAATTTGCTACGCTCGCGCCTGTGCGGACGTATTGGAGACTGGGGATCTAGCCTACTATTTAAATATCATTGGTACCCTAGCTGTCCACGTGAGCCAACATCGGTACTTGCACTAATATTATAACCACGTGGGCCAACTTATCGGTAGAAGTATAGCCGAAAGTGGGACCTAGATTACACCTTTCGGTTTCTTCGCTATTGTAGCTTGGGAAAGCGATTCTCCGAAGCAGAACGACTGACGAATGACCTTGCGAGGGTCAGCCGAAGGTACATGCTGTACGTAGATGGCTATGTGTGTGAGTAACGGAATGTACTGCGTTCATGCCTTATAGAAGTCAAGGTCTTAATGCAAAGAGAAAGTAATTGATGGCAGTTAGCGTAATGTAATCAAAAGTTATATTGCTGGATTTTTTTAATGGGTTATTCACTGACACTATATGGTATGCGCGTATAATAGATTGTCAAGCAATCAGCCTAAACCTTGAACTAAAAAGGGATTAAATAACGATTATTCAAACTAGTTCTTAATGTTACTTGTAACTATAACATTATACACTTAAAACACTATTTAAAACCTATTTATAGGCTTAAAATCTATTTGACGAGGAAATTGCTCCTGTCACGGAGACAAATCTAATTATACAAATAGCAAATCTAGAAATGCATAGTAAGTTGAAATTATTGTTTTTGGATGAGCGAAGCGAGCGAAGCGAAGATTCCATTTCACTACACTGGAGAAAAAAAATCCGGAATGTTTTTTTTTTCTTTCTTTCTGTATTTTTGTGTGTCTGTTAACACGATTCCGGCTAAACCGATACTCCGATTGCGATGAAATTTCATGGAGGCCTTCGAAATCTCTGAACTTAGAACTGCCACGTTTTTGAGCGCAATCGGGAAATTTTTTCTCATAAAAAACGCAATTTTACGATTTTTTTCGATTTTTAAAAACTTTCTTCGAATTATACACCTACATGCTTTAACCGATTGTAATGATTTTTTCACAGAACCTTAATTTCATGAATTAAGACATTCGTGCTAAATTTGAGCGTAATCGAAAAATTAATTCTCATGAAAATCGAAATTTTACGTTTTTTTTCTTTTCTAATACAATTCTTTGACTTATAACACCTATATGCTTTATACTATTGTAATAATTTTTCACAGAACCTTAATTTTATAAATTCATATATTTGTGTAAAATTTGTGCGCAATCGAATAATTATTTCTTATGAAAATTTCAATATTACGATTTTTTCCTTTTTTTAAAATTTTAAATTAATTAAAAAATTCAAAATTTAAGTTAATTTTTCATTTCATTTAATTTAATTTAAAAAAAATCTCAACTGAGTAATGATTTTTTCACAGAACAACAGAAAATCCGCTTAACACATGGCAGCTCAATGCACCAATTACGCTCATCCAACAACGCGGCGGGACTTAAGCGTTTTCCTTGTAATATTATTATTGTAGTCAATACAGTTTTGCTTTCTCTTATTTTCTTATTTTACACAACATTTGTGTATGTTGGATATATCGTGGGCCACGGTTTAAACTATTTAATTATTATGGTCGATCTATGTATTTCAGTCTTGTTCCCTCATTTATATTTTCTGCTCTTGTCAAAGTAACGACGAGTTTTTGATATTGCACTCAGATTATCTTGGTAATAATCTTCTATATTTTATCCGAAATGCCAGTTCTAAAGAAACTAGCTAACTACATAACAAAACATACATCTTACTTGATGTAAATTATAAGCAAATTCGTCCGTTATAACAAGAGTGTCACCAAATTTAGAGTAAAGTGGAGTGAATGATTTTTTAATTGCTCAATCTCATAGATTGATTCTTTATCAACCTTCGAGTGAAATATGATTAATAATTAATTGCTATTAACCATTTTTTTTCTTGTTTTTTTATGAGCTGAGTTAACCGCGATTGATAATACTCAATGAAACATGGTAGTACTTTAGATGGAATCGAGTTGCAAGTAGTAAAACTGACTCATGTGCTGCCGTAACATTGTGTTCTATTTAGAGGGAATCTGCAATTGGAGGGTAGATCAATGCATAATAGTTTTAATAACACCTTAGAAATAGGAGTGTGCTTAAGAATGCAGGTATTGCACAAGGATGCATTGTTTTTCGTGCGCATCCGGAATCTTCCTTATTCCACTTAGAAGTGACGCAAACTAGGTGAATGGACAATTGCGATGGTTTAGGGTCAGTCGTTGACGTAAACCTATTAAATTAATTTCCTCGCCTAGTGTTTATCTCCAATCTTGTTGACTGACGCTAAAACATACCCACATATAACAAAAAACTTGTAAAAAAACAGCCAAACCTTACACAATCAAAAGCAATGAGATCTAAAAGAAATGCCAAGCTTAGGTACCCTCCTACATGTTCGCAATCTTAATACATTAATTCACTTTGCCCTGTGACAGGATCCTTCCAAAGCGTGGCAAAATTTTATTTGCAACTATTGTTTTAAATGTAAAAGTTTGTGCAAATTTATTTTGCCAAGCTTTGCAAGTATACAGTCACTGGGCAAAGTAAATTTATATGTAATAAGATCGCGAAAATGTAGGAGGGTACCTAAGCTTGGCATTTCTTTTAGATCTCATTGCTTTTGATTGTGTAAGGTTTGGCTGTTTTTTACAAGTTAAACACACACGAGTGGTGGAGGTGCCGGGTCACTCAACACAAGTCTGAGAACGTAATAACATCGTTATCAACAGCTTATCAACCCCGTTCTTGCGACACATTATTTATTCTAGTTAGGCCTTCTACTTCGATTCGGGTTTTACATTTTTTATTATTTTAATTGTTTTACTTAGATTTTTTGCACAAATAATAAATTTCGATATGACAATTTATCGTGATATCGATGATAGAATGATATGTCATAGCTCAGCCATAATTAAATACGAATATAATATTTAATTTCTTCGCAAACATACTTTTACTTTTTGACACTTTTACTTAGAAGATAAATATTGGTCGACCAGTTAGCTATACGCTCCTACGCAAATGGCCACGTAGACGATGTAAATCTTGCGGCATCAAACACCCAAATGGTTGAACTACCGCTTTGTATTCGATCCACATGTGCTGAGTAGTCTTTGGTAACTGCTTTCTACGTGACTGTGTGAGTGTGTGTGTGTGTGCTTTTGACATTTCAAGTCAAGTTGAAACTGCCGAATATTGGTCAAGTCAAACGCCAATCGCTTTTCAATGAAAACGTCCCAACCTCGCATACATTATGCATAATGAGAAATCCCGACGTTTATAGCATATACGTGTAACATTCAAACGAGTTAGATTCTGAAGATCATTACCACTTTATCCATTGGCTTTACAGCATGCCGTACACTAGCTTACACAGAGCTTTAAATATACTCCCAAAATGCATTGACGCAACTTTGAGGGAACAGATGGCAATGATGAGAGCGAAAAATTGGAGAGCTCGTTACTTGGAAAAGAGAGTGGCACTGAAGGTGTGCATTTGTGATTGGCCGAATATTTGTGTCACTTCCTTGTTCGATCAAATAATGATATCTTCAATTTCTATACAACGACATACGAGCAGTAAAGTGTATTATAGTGCATGCGCATGATCACATGCTACATATGGCAGATCATAATGATGTGGACTTAAGTCCATCAATTTTTGTCTTAGGAATTTGTAAACGGTGACTTTGGAGCCGTCCTATCAAAGGTACATAATAAATTTAAAGTTGTTCGGAATCGACCTTGTTGATTCTGGCGTTGATCCGTAGGTGTTCGCACTGTCCATACCACTGATTGCTATATTCCCTATTAAAAATGACGATCTTTGGTTGGTTATCACTCACTCGTCGATTGAAACGGGGCAACAGGGTTAGCTTGGTCGCTTTGGTTTACTGTCCCCCCGTGAAAATCAGTTATATGACTGAGTGGGTAGACTCTAATTACGATTTTTTTATATTTTTAATTTAATGTAATATTAGTCTGGCAGCAGAGATGAAGTTTTTAAGAAGTATCAAGGGAGTTACAAAACTGGACAGGATTAGAAGCGACATTATAAAAAGGAAGTAGGTCTGGAGAAATTGAGGTTTAAATTAGGAAGGGAACGTTTAAGATGGTTTGGTCATATGAAGAGGATGGATATGGATAGGATCCCAAGACGAGACTTCGAAGAAGGAGAGGAAGGTAAAAGAAAAGTAGGAAGACCGAGAGAAAGATGGGGAAGATTGATCGAAGGAGACGTTGAAGAGAGAGGTGAATCGTGGAACCAGGTGACGGAATTGAAGCTGTGGGAGGACAGGAAAGAGTGGAGAAAATTGGTGGAGAAGCAGATGCAGGATGAAGATGACGATGAAGATGATGATGAAGAAACGCTGAGCCTGGCAATCTCGGCAAAAAATAGTTTCGTGCCCTAGATATCGGTGTGAAGAACACCACTCAACCTGACATTGTTGGAAATGAGTTTTGATGATTATTATAGTCTGGAACTAGATTTAAATCAGACTTGGTTCAGTTGACATTCAACAATGAATCGTCACTTTGGCAGCAGAAATCACCTAAAAATAAAAAGTACCGTTGATATTCTTCTACCACAAGGCACAACTCCTACAGTACTACTAATGCATAGTGGGCTACACAGAAACACGAAGTATATTCATTGTTAGTTATACATAACGGGTTCTGGAGTACTCAAAATAGGGAGCGAAGCTATTGAAGTAACAGATTGTCGAATATAAATACAATGATAAAACAACTCGGTGTGCGTTGATCATTTTGAGGCGGCGCCGGGTAGACTTAGCACTAAAAAAGGTTCGTTGCCTGTTCGCGCGTACAGTAATGGTGTAGATGCCAGGTCATGAGTGTTCAAACTTCCTGGGGGCTATTCACTCCCCTCTTGCCCCTCCCCCCCCCCTGGGTCACCAACAACATCGTGTTGCTAACATGCAACAATATGCTAACAAAAAACGCATGTGATTCTCACGTTCGTGTTCGGTTTTTATCGTGATACGTACGTGACACACGTACAGACGGACGTACGGAAAGTAAAGTGATGCTTTATGGAAGCTTTGCTCCCTAATAATCTACTTATCAGATTACTTTCATAAAGTAGGTGGTGTTGAAAAGTCAATAAATAATGACGATTAACAGAGGATTACGTTTATTATTGACGACGTAAATGTTCTGGTTCACCTAACTTGATACATTTTTAATATTCCAGTTCAATTAAATAACCAGATCTGGTACTAAGAAGATATTTGGTTAATTTAGGATAATCATATTAAAATCACTTATGTGCACACGCATCAAAGGTATGAATTAGAGTAAAGACCACGGTTTTTCCTGGTACTGATGATAACGCGTTAAATGACAGACAGAATTAAACATGGCCGCCGGCTACTGCATGGCCAAGTCTTGGCGCTCTCTATTGAAACTACCTGGTGGCGGCGACACGTAACACACCTAATGTGGGGAATCTTGACAAGCAGCCCCAGCATTAGCAACGAAATCAACCCCCTGGAGTAGCGACACATCTCCCTCTTTAGTTAATAAAGTATGTGTTGGTTATTATTAAAACCGTGTTTCGTACGACGACCACGCCAGCCCATGCGTTGCTTCACAAGCATAACGAGTGAATTAGTCGCGGCAACAGCTTTGAGCAACGTGTGGATTCAGTTTCTTTAGGTACGCGTCATGCTTGTCACCGCAGATTTAGGTTAGGTTTGAAAATACTGAACAACTTCTCTTGTAAGTCAAGTGGGGGATACGAATCGGTTACGTTACATTTGATTGAATGATTGAAATAAAATGCCCACCTAGGTATAAATGAAGTGGGAGCACAAGTAGTTTGCCGTCTATTTACAAACGCAGTCTCTTTTTCAACGATCGTTTAGGACTGTGGTGTGGGTAGTTTTACGAACATGTAAATAGTTGTGCATACAATTTCGTCTCACTTTAAACCTCACTCAGTCACACAAACTACCAACAATAGGCCTACTCTTACTGGAATCTAGTCTTGCGGACGTCAAGTACCAGCGATAAAACGTGCTGAGAGTCTTGCGTGAAAAATGCTTTTTGATAACACTTTACACCCTAAATTTAATGGACAAGGTCACTTCTTCGTATTTGCACGTCTTTTGAAGCTTACTCTAATTGAGTTTTCAAACCGGTTCCGCAAGTTAACGGTTAGCTAATTTTTCAATAATTCAACCGGTCCACGTGAATATTGGCAAATGTTTTAATATACCGGTGTAAGTGAGCCCATAAAATCTATGGGATCATCCAGCTAGACTTGGTCAATATTCTTGGAATAGTTAGTGCAGAATCAGAGGTGTTGCCAATATCCAAAAAGAAACCTTAAAGTTAGTAGGTCGAGCCAGAGTAGTGACCCAATACGTTCATTGAATAATAAATTATAATAGTAATTAACAAATAAAAGAACAGACAAATTGCCCTGGTTTCCGGTACACCATCTAGTCTATCTAGGCCTATGCATGCATTGCACTTTTCAGCCCCAAGGGTTTTACATTAGAATTATATCGCCGATAACCATCGTTACAACTAACGTTAAATAGGGGTTTATTATACGTTGTGTTGTGAATTAATTTCGTTTTAATGACTGACACCAAGGATAATATATGTTGGGATTTTAAGCAGAACATGTGTCCCATATCTATACGGAATTCATTTAAATTTTAAATTATCGTGGTTTTCAATATTTATATTGAACAAAACGTAAATTGAACAACGTTAACTCATTCAGACCATAATTAATTTGGCACGAGATAGGATATTTTCAGCTAAAAATTAACATTTCGCAATTTTTTCTGATATTTTTAGTATTTTTTTTATATTTTTCATTATAATATTTAAGGAATTATGGGAAATTTTGGATTTCAATTAAAAGCAACGTTTGATGTTCAAATGTAAATTTTAAGTGCATTTCTAAAACTAGATTTTTTTCGGAATTTTTTGCATATTTTGGATTTTCTGTATCTCAAATACTGGCAAAACTAGTAATATTTTAAATTTCCGGGAAAAAACCAAAAACACTTTTTTTTACCCGTTTTTACACATTTCAATTTTCAATCTTCTCTAAAAACGGTACTATTCGTCCTATCGCAATGAGGTAAAAAAAATGTGAATTTGAATTCCCCAATTTTTTTAAATTTTTTGTTGACCAAATTGAAAAAACTTGAAGTCTAATTTTTAAAAAATCAAAATTGTTATGTCCATTATAATGGACACATGGTCTGAATGAGTTAATGCGCTATATGTTTATGCAAAATGAAAGGTTAGTTTCGGCAGTGTAATTAACGAATTTACCATACAGGTTAAGTTACATGAGTGGCAAAATGTTTGTATTAGATTTGGCCAAATAAGAGAAGTAATTAGTAATTTAACGCAGTGTATTTGCTGAAGTAAGATAATTTCGGCAAGGTTACACTGAAAATATTTTAATTGTGTGGAAATGCAATTTGCAAGTAAGTGAAGGTAAATGGTCATCTAGTTACGTTTAAAGACTTAACTTATGCAAGACATGGTGAGCTTTAGTAAATTCAGATACAATTAGATATGGTTGGGTAAAGTAAAACTATAAAGTTACAGCCATAGGATGATTCGGTATAAAAAGTTGGCGACATAATTATTATTAATGTGGGATTTGTAAACATAGGTGAGGTACAACACAGTTTTTGGTTAATGAGGGTAAAGATAGGGCGTAGAGCAATCACAAGCATGGGCTAATATTGGTGTATATCGCAACAAATAGTGACGACCACTAATTTGCTGACTCACGAATTGAGTAAAGGTATGGAGTACACGCTACTATTCGTTGAAGCTAATACGATATTCTTGTATTAATAATTGTTGTAAGGAATCAAATTGTCAATCAATCAATCAGCCATTTAACTTTCAGCACGATCGCTTGGTGATTGCACGTCTTCGTGTGATATTCCATTGAAAGGAATGCCCTTGAGCGACACGAACCAGACATGTTTACGTTTGCCGAGTAAAAGTGAAAACTTAGTGAGAACTATTGGTATATGTTGCGTGGAGAGGTTTACCTGCAAACCATGTATGAGTGAGTTTCACACGAGAAAATCAGAGCAATTGGAAATGCAAACAAAACACTCGCAGATTGATATCCCAGATAAAACTTAGTGTGAACAACATTTTTTTTTAAATTTCGACGTATATAATTACGCATATAAAACAAATATAATGATAACATGACTTGAGATGCCAAGAAAATGCTGGAAATCCTACGCCAGAAATAGGAGAGTCACTATTTCTAAATATTTCGAAAACTGCAGAGATACATAATATTATGTAATAAGCAGTGGCATTCAAACTTGTCCAGTTAGTTATATTATTGAGCAAACAATTGTGATGATTCTCTACTATGGACACAAATTTTAGCCACACTTGCCCTGCATTAGCCTTCCTGCCCTATGGGCAGGTAAAATTCAATAAAAATAAAATAAAATATACAAATTTATAAACATATTGATTTCCGTACACACAATGTTGGACTGTGAATTTACACACCATTTAAAACAAAACAAATACCTACTGTGCTCGTATGCTAACACATTCTATGGTAATGTATTAACTTTGAAAATGTATACATTATGTGCGAGTAAATTTATTCATAAGCTGCATTCGTTGATTCACAACGAGTTGACTTAAATTATGAGGAAGTAACACTGATTTAATGTTAGACACGATTCCTACAGTCATGAATTGTATACTCAGTGGTATCTGCTAAAATCGTATAAACAAATTAATATGCGCCTTTGCATTTTGTAGGTTTTCACATATATACTCTAAAATTGAATTAACTTTTTTTTCGAAGTTTCGATTTCTGGAAAATTAAAATGGGTGGAAGATTCATTCTATTCATATTTCATTCTTAAGTTATATGTAAAATATCCAACGCATGTGATCCAAGTTGGCTGAGAAAATTCAAATATGTTGAAAAAGCATGTATGCCTGCTCTTTAATGGCTGTGCTTTTTTAAAGTATGCGAAAAACAGAGTGGGGGAAAGACAAAAAACCTTTCTACATCTCTCATCTCAACAATTTCTGCGTTGTAATAATTTAATATCAAGAGCGTAATTACAAAGTCCCCTGTTCTATCAAATAAATTGGATATGACTAATACCCATGATTGTGTCCGCAAATAAAGAGTGAAACTGAACAGTGACTACTCGCTCATCCATTGGGTTGGTGCTAAAAACCAATCGGTTCCATGTCTCGTGAGAATTGAAATGCATCGTGCAAAGGAAAGTTGTCGGTAAGCGACGCTAAACCCCTCTAAGGGCTGAAGGCACACATCTAATTATACTTGTGAGACTATATTACGTTGTAAGAAAGTATCATCAATATTATGTGATGGTTTCACAAAGATTTTTTTTTTAGTTTTTCATTTCCCTACTTGCGAATGCACTTTCCCCTGCCTCCCAAGAGAAGAAGTTGTGGGAAAATGCATCGACCAGCATCACCCCCAAGCCTCATCGCGAACATCGTTTCAGATTGTTATGAATAAACTCACTGAACAAGTGTCACTGAAATGCTATTTATGCTCAGCTTTCTATTTGCATTTGTTAAATATGGTAAAGCTAACATGTTTGTACACGGTGCATTGAATATCAGCAAGATTACGATTTATTTATTTATTTGATTTGTAAATATGGCAAAGCTAACATGTTTGTACACGGTGCATTGAATATCAGCAAGATTACGGCGCTCGAAGCTTAGTCAACAGAGTTCATTTGACACGTGTATCCCCAAGCATTGTACGTGTGAGTTTTGTATGTCATAAAACCCATCTTTAGGATCCCATTGAAGATAGACTATTACCAATAACTTGTCTTTTAATATCCTTGATTTTAATTAATATATATTATTACTTTAGACAGAAATTAAAAAAGTGACTACGCCGGGGATCGAACTTGGCACCTTAGCTATCCGGGATAATATGCTCTTACCAACTGAGCTAGCGGCCACCAATTTAAAACTGTTGTTTAAATTTTAAAACTTGTTAATAACGTGTGTAGAGCAGACTACTACGAAATTAACTTGGAGAATACAAATCATCTCTGTAACCCTAGAGTTGGGATGTATGATGTTTTACCTTGGCAGTATAGTAGGCGACTATGACGCTGTTATGTTAGTACTTTAGATAGAAATTAAAAAGTGACTACACCGGGGATCGAACCCGGGATCGTAGTTTCTGTCTAAAGTACTGACATAACAGCGTCATAGTCGCCTACTATAAAGCCAAGGTAAAACATCATATATATCATATGTATGTACATGTTAGTACTTAAGACAGAAATTAAAAAAGTGCCTATAATAATAATAATAATAATAATAATAATAATAATAATAATAATAATAATAATAATAATAATAATAATAATAATAATAATAATAATAATAATAATAGTATAAAAATTATATATTATAAACTGATATTTTTGTCTTGGTTGTTCTGCTGGTTTTAAGGACTATTTAATTTTATTGTTTACGTTTGGTTGGATGATACGAGCTAAGCTATTTGATCTAAATTTAAACATTGATATTGCTGATTTTTTTTTACGTGGCTGACAGGTGTCCGTCTAAATACGTCTTGTCCTCTTTTGTCTGTGCATTCTTCTGGCCCGTATTCGAGAAAAACTATCTATTCAACTTACTAATTGGATAAATTTTAAGTTTGAAAAGTACTAATTTGTTAAGATAAGTCTTGATTCTTAACACGTTTATGGAGATTACCATTTTCTGAGATGTGTCGTAAGTTAATCGGTGCACCTTAGAAATCGTGAAGTCTTCGTGACTGTCTGGCAGCAACAATAATATTATGCAAATGAAGGTCTACATATTTCACAAACAATTATTTTTTAGGTACATTACGTCAACGTTGTATCTGACTCCGGTACGGAACATTTATTCAGTAATATAAAATAAATAATAATACTTTTTTTATGCAATCACAATTACGCATCTATACTTTTGTTGCCTTCTGCTTTTTAGTTAGTTTAGATTAAACAGCTTTGGATTCTCATCTCAGTTTTTAATCAAACGATGTTCACATTTTAATGTATTTCGTCTTCTGTTTTCTACATTAAGTGATTTATTTTTAATTAGTACGTATAAAACGGATTTGGTACAATTTAACCTTTAAAATAAAATATATAGAATGCTATTCATTGTGTTAGGAATAAAATGATCAATTCTACGAGAAAGGGTCCAAAGAAATTGACATTGATTTTACGTATGTAAATTAGCAAACAAGCGTAATCAGGAAGTAGCTTAAGCAAAGTGCACGCCCTGTTATGGGTTTGCTTATTCACTTTATACTTGATTATAAAAAGATATTGTCCTTTCCTTCTCGTTTGTTTAAGGACGTCATAATCTGGTCGTAATGCATACTTGTTGTTTTTAAATGTCAAGGCCTCGAGTGTTTATGTTAGTTGTTTTGGATTGATATTACAACAAGTTACTATAAGCTATTGAATTATAAAATAAACATTTGTCAAGAGTAAAGAAACATGCGTGGAAGGTCAAGTCTGCCATTCGATTTTGAAAAGTTCCCTTCACATTTCCAGAGAGTGTAAATAATATTTGAATTCAATATACATATATTCCTATTTCCGTATCGGTATAGGGCATAGTTATTAGTTATATGCATTAAAATCGCGAGTAGAGTTATGCAGTGTGACATGAGGCACAGTGACATTGATTTGCTAAATAACTCTGGTGCATTTACTGGCAAAATTGTGGAATACTAAAGCAACTTTTTAAGGGTTGTATGTCAAATAGTAAAATCGGTACTATTTCATTCGCTTAATAATGTTTTATATATTACATTAACTAAAAACAATTACTAATTAATTATTACTCCATTCTATTCTAGTTTCATTATGATCATTATTATCATGTGGATGACTGTTAAGAGTTATAAGACAAATCCCCACTTAATTGTGGTAGATCTATTTTGATAATAATACAATGTGTGTAATTTTTTAGGAATAATATCTAGCACCTATCCGAATTCGATACCCACCAGTACCTCCGGCAATCCTAACTGAAAGTTTCTTACAAATCTATATCATCAGAATGCTGGTATATAAAAATCTGATGCAGTCCTTGGACATTCCCTTTACAAACTACCTTAAGGGGAATCCCTAGACATAAATATGATTTCTAAAGAATGCATTAAAGACATATGAAAAGTTAGTAGAATAAAAGAGGGACTTCATAAACGAGCAGATTATTTTTTCAAAAAATTTTTGGCGGGACATAACCTCAGAATCAACAATTATATTCAAATTACCCGACTCAAACCAGCTAGTTCAAAATTGAATTTTGAACAGCGGGTTTTTGTGTATTGTTTCTACATTCCTTTATCTACAACCTAAATAAAAAGGAAACTGGTTGTCTGTAATTTCTGGCATTGCACAATTTTTTCTGTTAAACGGTACAAAATTTGAAATTGTACCGGCGTGCGAAAAAAATCGTGCAAGGTAAGAAACTATAGAAAACCTTAAATTCTTTTATTTAGGTTGTAGATTAAGGAATGTAGAAACAATACACAAAAACCCGCTGTTCAAAATTCAATTTTGAGCTAGCTGGTTTGAGTCGGGTAATATGAATATAATTGTTGATTCTGAGATAATGTCCCACCAAAAAAATTTCAAAAAAATAATATGCTCTTTTATTAAGTCCCTCTTTCATTCTACTAACTTTTCAGACGTCTTTAATGCATTCTTTAAAAATCATATTTCGGTCTAGGGATTCCCCTTAAAACCTAATTACCTAGTTAATCTTCTGGAAAGCGCTAAACTGATTATGTGTACCCTATAGACCGGGCATTATTCCAAAAGAAAAGGTACTCACAATGTGCCTCTGAGAGCATTGAGGTTGTAGTCGAAGGCACTCGTCCTGCCTGGCCCATCTAGGAGCAGTGCGCAGTCGCCCTCTGAATTGGGCACCACAGGTGTGTACTGGACAAGCGCGGTCGCGCAGCTGAGCAGCGCGAGGCCCACGCAAGCCCACGTCCCGGTTCTGTGGAAGATACTCTCGTTAGTCTTAGTACTTAACTCTTCTGGTATGAACTTATTAATTAAGATGGCATCCAGAAGGTGGTTCTAGTTTTAGAGATTGCAGGTTCGATTCCCACCAATTCCATCAATTCCGATTGAAGTCCCTAGTATAAAACGACCGCCAAATATAGCTCGAGCGTAAAGCGTGGGACTCTGATTCGGGAGGTGTCGAATTCGATACCCGCCACCGGCAATCCTGACTGAAACTTTTTTCCTAGGTGAGAATGCAGGGGATTACAGATCATGGAATCCTCTTCAGTCTTCACATCTATACCCTAGTCCAAAATATCTAGGTGGATATCTGAAGAGGATGCAATTTGTACCATGGCGGGTTACCCATAAGAGAATTTAGTATATGCTTTTGAGAAAGCTGTGAAGTGAAGTGAGATCTCAAGCTAGATTCAAGATAATGCGATGGATCAATTTATTTTCATACTCATTGCTATAACACCACTGATATAGAATCTGCCGATTTTGGTTCACATTCATCAGATGTAGCACCACCCACATGTCTGAATGATAAGATTTTAACCATTCCGGAAATAATCTTTCTACATCCGTCTACTATACTTCTTATTTTTGTAGTGCTTTGGCTCATCTCATCACAACAATATGGTTCATCGTAGACATTCTCTATCTGACGCCATTTATTCATCGTTGAGCAGCCAATCCACTTGGGCCATTGTAATGTAGCCAAGATTACTCTCATATAAATTAATTATAAAACTGAATTAATTGTAATGGGTACCCGAATACAGGACCAAGTGGATTTTTAATTATGATATATTTAGTATCAAATGGAGCAGGTCTACGATTGACCTCACTTGATAAGAAAATAAACAGTTGGTAGAAGTTCACAAACCACCGATTTGTGGAGTGAACCACCTCCAGATGCTACAATGGTTTCGCAACTTCGATTATTATCAATACGAATTAATTATTTTCATTTTGTTCGTTCGGATCATATGAAAAAGCTTGGACCAGTACAAGCGGGCAAAAACAAGCGACTGCGAGCTAGTCAGAAACGAGACATTTTTACAAGATTTCCTATAAGTGGTTCTAACGGAAATCCATGTATCCAGGAAATTTTATTCAACGATGTCACGAATGGAAATGTTTATGCTTTGATCTGGCAAGGTTAAAGTAATCAGACGTTTTATTCGCATTCTTCGCGATCGGCGGAGCGACTTAACTGCGTCAGAAGTGTTCCATTCACACATTCTGATATGAATTCTTGTCAGTACCGGGAACAAGTTTTCAGTTATGTAAAGGGTGTACAACTTCTTAGAGTCATCTCATCTAAATGTCATTCTAATGCTCTCATCTAAATGAGCTTGTTATTTCTTTGCAGCACTATCTGGAACAAGCTACTCAAGAGATCAGGTCTCGTATTTAGACCAAACTCGACTTTTAATCTAAATGATTTGCATTTGTCTACATACTGAGTGCACATGTTTAAGAAGAGATAAATGTACGGAAAAGAAGAACCTGTCACTTGTTCACCGAACTCTTTTATTTCTCTTGGATGAACCTTGGCAATGCTTATAAAAATCTTGTGAGCCTTTTACTAAAAATTATTATGTTTCTTGATGCGTAACTTGCACGAATAAATTTAGGAGTTTTTGTATTTGCGCATTCGCGCATCGAATGCTGAAAGATAACAAGAACGACTTTTAAAATATGTTGATTCCCAAACCTATTTTGGTCATATACGATAACGATATAAATGACAGACAATATATTTATATATTTATTTAATTTAATGGGAACGCATAGCCTAGAGATGTGTTTTACATTGTAACTCGTGTTGTGAGTGCTGCTGCCATTCAAAATATGTTCAGTAATCAGTATTATGTAAACATTTCCCTTTATACTCGTAATGAAATCATTCATTCGTCACTTGATTGGTCCAAATACAGTTAGGCCTACATAGCTGGCAGAGAATATCGCAAATTGGGCCAATATTTTTGTTATATTAACAAGACTTACCAGAAACCGTTAATGATAATTCCCAAAACTCGTATTTTTAAGTTGGATCTATAATTATTTTTGGATCAGCAAATATCGATTTACCGAACAGCTTATAGGAGTTGATCATAACCATTTCTTCTGAGCTATAAGTTGGGGCATGTAATTACGCTGGTTAGTGGTTAATGAGCATGTTCAGAAATCCCCTAGAAGTACGAAAGAAAAAAACAAATGATAATACTATAATACTTGAGTTGAACGAAAGAGACTTGGTTGCAACATTATTTTCGTATTCGTTCAGTGGGTCAGTAGCTCGCTGGAATCCCAAGGTAGCAGCTAGCTTGCGCTCTCTCTCTCTCTCTGTGCACTCTACATCTCCTGAGATGCACTAACAAGATGAGCAGACTAGTCTGATGTGGTCACTGCGAGGAATTGTGAAGGTCGCCCAAAGGCCAGAGCACCTCGACTGTTGACCAATACGAATGAGCACACTCACAGTTCCGAGAGAAAGCTCAAGATGCATCTTTGACCTGGACTTGCGGAGCACTAGGTAAATGTGCGTGTTTGCTTGATAACAGTCAAGACTCTTAAAAGTCGCCTTTTACGTATTGGCAATAAACATATCAAATAGTACTTGATTACCCCTGAATGAATAGAATTAGCTTGGTCGTTTATGGTCTTCTCTGCATCTTCTTTCCAGACATGCACCGTGTAGCTTCTTTCCTGCTCCAAGCCCAGCTGACCTGGATCATCGACGTCAACTGATTGGTTCTACATTACACTGGTTTCTATTCCTGATAAGACAATACTTACGTTTTTCCCCCCTATTTTGATCAATCAAGACCCGCCATTATTCTTCACGTCAGACGAAAACCTTCAGCCTTCCACGTGATCGATCAAGTGCTCGAATCGAATGAGATTCGGAACGCCGAGTATAGGTTTCTTTACGTCGCCCATCCCTCCATTAGAATCATCACTCTCACTAAGAAGTTTGAAATGAAGAAATAAAGTACTGCAACGAATTCTAACGCTTTTCCTGCCTACGCCCTTTTGTGTGCGAATATGAAAGTTATGATTGATGTATATGTTTGCAATCTTCATGTCAGAGACAACTTTTGGTATAGGCAACGATTTGGAAATCGAAGACGCAAACTCGCTCGAGAGTACAATACACTAAGTACACTATGTCATTCACTTAGAACAATATATCTGGCACGCCTATCTCGTCTTGTTATGCTGGTATGACGTTTCAAAGGCAATTGTTTATATCATCGTTTTAGCTGCAAAACGATAACTAAAACGAACAGTCTCAATGTTTTTGCACACACTCTTGTGAAATTTCGGATATTGGTGCTGACACAATGGAAAGACGGCTAGAGAAGGGCCAATTAAAATCACTTTCGTAACATAATCCTAAATCCACCTAGCCTTTACAGAGAAACGTTTATGAAAAACATATGGCTAAGAATTTATGTGAGTTTTCAGAGCAATTACATATGCACCGTTATTGATATATCTTTTATATATACACGTATGGAAGTCCATTACTATGTTTTTGTGGAGCAAAGTTCCCCATTACTTATCACTTTTCTGTCCGTCCGTATGTCCGTCCGAGAAAAATAAGTGATACGAAATTAAGATGAGTCAGTAATGAATACCATCCCCGAAGAGAACGCTAAGAAACCAAACGGGTGGAATATTACTTTAACTAAAGCAACGGTAATGAACCTTATTAACTCTCGCTAATGATGAGTTCTATCAAGATAAATCACTATGATTTCCATTAAATCTTACTCAGTCATAATTATAAGAGTCAGTGTTTTTGTTACTTTACCGGCTTGGATGCTAAATCATACAATCTAATTGGGCAAATTAATTCACTGCATCACAGTAGGTGCATTTGAGGTGTGGAGCTGTCGATAAATAACAAACATAATTGTATTATTAGAATCATGATTGCAGTAAAGACAATACGACTCGAAATAGACAATTAGTTAAGCTTTATAATAGCTTCCAAGGGAATTGTCCTTTACGTCTGCTCGGCAGTCCGGGTTAGTGGAGAGGAACCTATATGACTGTCAAAGTTACACCGTCCTGTCGGATGGGACGTTAAGCCGTTGGTCCCCTTGGTACTTTTCGAAAGGAGTAGGCTACGTGCCGGTACCGGGTTTCCCCTCCTCCCTTCTGTTCATACTTCATCCTCATCTATCACCACTCATCGTCTCGATTAGCCAAAGTGCATAAATATGAGACGTTAAGCAATAATCAATCAATCAATCCAAGGGAATGGACACCTTTGTTTGACAGTGTTGACAATAGCTATTCGTTGGGCCCAGAAGCATCCGAAGTATATATCACACTTTGCATAGGGAAGGTGAAAGACGTATATACATGGTCAGCCTTACAGTAGATTATCAAATTTATTGTTAAACGGACAAAAACAGTTCCTACAAATTGTCAATTTTGAACTTTTTAATAAAATCAAGAATATTTTAATCAGACTTTTAAATAAAAATAAAAAAACTGTCGTGTCAGTAGGCAGGGCGTACACGAATTAGCCTAAAACGCATGTCCTACCTCGACACGAAGGATTTTATGATTGGATGAATTTTAAATTAATTTTTCTTTGTATAGGTTTCTGAATATTTTGATGTAACCTTGTTGTATCTTGAATATGTGAAGAGTTAAGTGTGGAAATAGCATGTTGTTCATGTCAACACGCAAATTGACTTTGTTTCAAATTGCATCATATAAGTCATCAACCTTGGCAATTATTATTTACGTTTCCCCAACTACGAGCTACCGCGGACGACACGGGGCACAGAAAGGCCGGACAGAAGACAATCTTTGAAGACAGGACACACTGCCCCGTGCTCATAATGTTAGATTAGAATGGCTCGCAGGTCGCCTGGTCGCTTCATTACACCTGGCGACACACTTGATTATAATCCACATAGTTGGACTTTCATGCAGGTGAAAGGCGGAGTGGGATGACATCCATGCACGCACGAGGGCATGAAGTGCACCGTACGATATCAGGTAGATAGCTAAGACTCCACGGTGACACTTGGGTCCGGATGCACGTTTCTCACATAGCACATGAAAAATATCACTGACCCATTCGAAATGTACGCCAACTTGTTTGTTAGGGTTAGGTTGCCACTAAACAACAGCTGAGCACTTATTAAATATGTGATCGTGCAGCATGTAAGTCGAATGGGGCTAAAGTTAGAGGTTACAGCAGAACATAACTATTTATAGCCAAGTATACAAGCAATTATTATACGTCAAAAAATTCAATTGCTGTATGCGAACAAGTATTTGATGGTTGTCTGTTAATGGTCGGTTGCGCGCGGTAATGACATCAATTCAAACTAATATTAACTTGTAATATTTTCTAATCGGTGTCAAAAGCCGTGCTCACACGGTTCAAAGATGATGGTTTACCTTGCATGTGTGTGAAGGAATTTGTCACATAACTGGTACAACGATTTATGTTTTCCTGCATCCCATACCATTATTGCTTTATAGTAGTCCTCACTATTGTAAACATTTTATCTGTAAGATGACGTGAATATAGATAATAATAAAATGTTGATATAATCAAAAACAATCATATGCTTTACATTTCAATATTTATATTGAAAATCACAATGTTTATGTTGACAGTGTAAACAATATCATCATCTATTGATAATTGCGAATTAATTTCTCGAATATATATTATGTTTCACTCTTAATTTTAGTCATACGCTGCTCTCGAAGCATTCGGTTTCTATGATTTCTTCGAATGGTTACGGAACAATTACGCGAATTTCGGAGATATTTTCGAAGAAGCATATCCGCATTGTTTATGGTACGAACTTAAGTGTAGCAAAGCAAGCAACAGTTTCTAATTGAATATTTTAAAGTATAAATGGTGAAGTAACATGTAGCTAATTAAGTCGCGTTTAGTTACGAGAATTTGTTACCCTCATACGAAACATACGCCCTCTCGCCGCGAGAGGTAACAATTGGTAATCCTTATTTATGGACTTAAAGAACTCGTGTCTCAATGCTTCGTAGTTGTCTAAGAAGCTGTACTTGCTTTTTGATTAATCGATCACTTGAATTTAGTCTTTGCATTAAAAGTGTAGATCGTTTCTCCTAAACCAACCAACCAATCAAACTTACAAATTATTTATTTACCATGCTTAAAAACCTTCCAAAAATTGCTCTTAAAATGCCATATTACCAATGTTAGATTTTTTACGATTTGTAACGCAACCAAACTTCGCAGGAAGTACAGTTGTTAAAATATATTTTTCTCTCTGCTTCATAGAACAACAGTGAAATTAATGTCCAAAACACAACATCCTACGTGAATGTGTGCCTTGGAAATTGAAGTTAAATTATTTGAGGTGGCTATATTGGCCGTGTACGGATCAGAAAAATTTGAAAAAAATATTTTGATTCTAATTGCCAGTTCAAAGCACACTATATTTTACTTGTAGCATATTGGAATAGAAACCGTCAAATAGCCTAGCTATTCGACTGCGTTTTTATTTTTTTAAATATGCACATTTGATTGCGTTTTAGTGAGGAATAAAAATAATTGATCATATTTTACACTTGTAGAAAAAATATCCAATAATAATGTTTGTTTGTTTGTAAATCAAACTCTATAGAGCATACAGGGATTAATTTTTAATAGATTATTAATCAATCAACAATCTTATAGCGCATGCATGCTTAATAAAAAAATGCGTTTTATCGTTCGGGAGTCACTTTAGTTTTCGAAATATGTTTTACATACACAACATGGGTAGATATTGCTAGCACGCAGAGGGTTAACACGTTTATATACCTTTTGTTGTCGAGCCTGCAGGTTGTTGACATAAACGCGTCCTCCGCAATTGCTACACCGATACCGTGATTGAGCCCGCCAACTCCGATTGAGTTACTCAGGTAATAAGAGAAGTGGAACTGAGATCACGAGCTTCAGAAACAATAAGGTGTGTGTTTCATCCCTTTCACAAAGTCGAAACAAATGAAATCGCACTTTCTTCCTTTCTCGCAAATCTTTTTTTTTGTTCGTGGAAAGTAAAAGTAGATTACGATAGTCTTGGATTTATTTCTTCTAGAACAATAATAATATAACGTTAGGCCTTCACCAGAGTAAGAGAATATACTTAATCGTAAACTAATGATTCGTTTTCCGTATTTATTGATGTCGGTGAACATCAAGCACAATCCTTACTTCTGAACTGTCTACGTAAATGAATACATACGGCCACAATAACGTCCACCAGTCCAGTTGTTTACTGTGTTAAAGTGTGTTTGTGGGTGTATCTTATAACGGAGAAGTTTATTACAAGATGATTGCTCGCAGCCCACAACATTTACAGCAAGGAATGTTAACCGGCGTAGACTTCATCTATAGGCGGACCTCGGGCACGTGTGAGGGCGTAACCACCTTCACTGTGGCTTAGTAGTTTACAGGAGTATGTCAGATAAAGGCTTGATTATTATAATTATTTTAAATACCTTATTTAAGCAAATCGTTGGTTTTCACCAGAGGACTACTTTATAGCCTGGGCTCGAAAAACTCCTCATGAAGACAATCCAATCTACTCCTTGCGCGCGTTTCCTTACTTTATTACACGTATTATTATTTATAATGTTTCTCTCTGGATGTCCTCTGATTTGTGTTTGGTTTGCAAGTTTTTATTTCAAAGAAGCACAATGAGGTTACAGTACTGATTTACCGGAATACAAAAGTGGTGTTATAATGAATCGCACTTCATAAATTAGTTCATCTAGATTACACTGCAATATAACATCTTCCTGACGCGAATTATCCATTGTTACTCATGCCTAGAGATGTGCAAAAATGTTTTTTAAAAGTATGAAAATTCGCGCCTTAAAAGAAATCGCGATTTGTCGCAATTTACCAAAAAACACAATTTCCTCATGCAAAAAAAAGGTTTCAGGATTATTTGATTGATTTTAATGATTTAAAAGAAAAAAACAAGCACATGAGAGTGAAGTTTTCAGAATCAGTTTTGATTTTAAGCTCAATTTCAGCCTTCAGTTTTCAAAGTTTCTGACAGTTTTTACCATAATTAATTTCGACTACCCGGCACCTCCACCAAATTTACGAAATGATGCATTTTTATGTAATGTCTTTTGATATGGATATGAAGTATTTTGAGCTTACTCTCGCTCAAACGATTATTACGATCTCACAATCATGTTGTATGACCCGGCACCTCCACCATATGTACCATACAGGATTAATTTAATTTCGACTACGTACCCGGCACCTCCTCCAAAACTTTTTTTTTAATTTCGTGACCTAATTCGCATTTAAAGACATAATTGCTAATTTCGCCACTAGTTCGCGGTATCAACTAAAATTTTGCAAAAATTCGCGAATTGGAAATTGGTACTATTCAATCACAATTCAGGAGATTCATGTGCAAACTAAATTTGAAGGGGTTATTACAACTTTAAAAAAATCGCGAATTTCGTTGTCACCATTTTTACACTACTTTTTACTCTACTCATGCCAGAGCCGTGCACATAATATATTGTTATTGTGTCTTATTCTTATTCTTATAAGCACCTAATTGTACTTAATTATTTAAATTATTTTATATGAGGAGTTTATAATCGAAGTGGGTATAGGTCTTTCTGACGGGTAACTATATCTGTTTCGTGATATTTTATAGAAAAAGTTAAAATGTTGGTAAAACAACAGATTATCTCCGTGTTTCTTTTCCTTCAATTATTGGGTGCCCACATTACTGCACATAAAATCAATGCAATACAAAATGAAACGATTAAGTTCTTTATTGCTTAGCGACGAGCGTTACAAGAAGCAGAACTTTTGACTGGTTAAGTTGAGCCAGGGAATCTCGTAAACAGAAGTTTTCAACTACGCGTCTCGATAATGATAATAGGCACAAATACGAACTCCCAGGATATGTTCCCCAGTATTTTAGGTCAGGTATTTAAAAATTAAACTTAAAGTGTACGTAGATTCCCTGAAAATGGGCACAAGTTTCCCCTACGCAGGGTTTCACAACAAATGCATTATCATTATGATTACGAAAAGGTGTGGTTTTTATTTTCGATTATAGCCTTTCGGAGTTTGCACGTGTTAATTGTTAGTTTGTTTGTCGTCACGGTTCATGATCTTGTAGTACGTAAACAGTATTTAAACACGTAGACCG
This sequence comes from Sweltsa coloradensis, assembly GCA_024449915.1. NCBI lineage: Eukaryota > Metazoa > Arthropoda > Insecta > Plecoptera > Chloroperlidae > Sweltsa > Sweltsa coloradensis. The sequence goes on from JAMZAV010000993.1 coordinate 199,227, forward strand.
TAACATTCTGTCTCGTTGCCCGACTTAAGTATTGTGAATTCATTCATCCATTGGGTACCCTTGTGGAAAGAAAATAGTCACCTTTTTCGACACCCAAGTGTGATGTAGGACACCTTTCATGAGCTCAAGCTTCTGTTGTGTAGGGTAATCTATCTTCAAGACAAGCACGAGTACGAGAGCGTCGAAGAAGAATGGAAAAATAAAATAATTCATCCTTGATATTTTTGGTGGAGGTGCCGGGTGAGCTATAACGTCTTAAGTGTCGAAAAATAATTGCCCCACATTCAAATGGTAGAGGCGTCGGGTCATACATTTTCAAACTTCCCGGGGTCTGTTCTCTCCCAAGGTCCCCAAGGTCAACAAAAACATTCTGAATCATAATTGTTGGAGGGCAATGCCAACAAAAAACTCATGTCTATCTGATGTCGTGATCTGTTTTTATCGTGAGACGTGACACAGACAGACGGACATACGAATTGCGAACGGACAGAAAAGTAGGCCTAATGCTTATCTGGGTGCTTCTCTACTTAAAATCTTCCTGAGACCGTAGAAAATGTATCTGCATACTTCTATCAGTATGTAGGAACATGAATTAAGATTCCGAAAAGATGGTTGTTTTATTGAAGGGTTTATTCGAAGCAAAGTTGTCTTTCTTAGTTGGCTCTTCACTTAGTTTATCAGTTTATTAGTCAATGATTGTCAGCAATGTGTCGTTAAGGAGTTTATGTATGTTGTGTAAATCTTAAGTATGTACTTACAATTTTATACACTCCGGAAATTACAAATGCAACCCGACCGGGATTTGAACCCAGGTCTTCCACTTTCCGGGTGGGCGAATAACCAAATCAATTTAATTATTTATAGACATAGTTGAGTTATGTACAGGTGACCCTTGCCTCAATACGGAGTGTAATAGAGTTTTTATGGTAATTATAATATTGTTCGTTCGGATCTATGAATTCAATGTTTTTAGTTTAGTTCCTCTATATCACCTTGAACTTACGGTTTGTTGCCGACTTGGCTCTTGTGTATTCTATGCTTCATATAGGTAGTTCTAATTCCAATTCTGAATTTTAACCATCAGCTCATTAGTTTACAGGGCATTTATTGGTATATATTGACGACTCACGTTGCATCTTATTGCACTTTAGAGTAGTTATATATACCGCATATGTAGGACAGGACTCGAACTATTGCCCAATATTACATACAGCGAAGGGTTAAAAATAGCGTTAGTAAAAGCATACAATTAACCTTACTGATTGCGATTGGTAAAAACTAGTTTAGGTTTTTCATTGTTGAGCAAGCCCCAGGCCTGATACAAGCAACACGATCTTGAAAAGTAATAATGGGAGCAGGAAGAAAAACAAACTATATGTCAAGTGAACGTCATTCATACAAATGCATCTCTTCCTTAGTAATTAAATAACATGCTCATGCCAATTAGTTCGCAATAACCCGTTTGAAATGTGAGGTTCATTTAAAGCTAAATAAGATGGTTGTATTCATATATATCCATGGGGAGCTCCTCTGTATTGTAAGTTTAGATGTTGTAAGTCCCTCATAAATTGAATTTTGATTAATTGTTTAGCAGCGTCATCACCGGTTAACGTTTTTCACGATTCTAAAACAGATTGTTTGAAGTAATAAAAAGAGTAAATAATCAGTTCAAATACTCTGCAAGCTCAAGGTTTGATAGATAGTAGTGCCTAATTATTTTCGCTAACAATATGAAAGGCGTGTTTTGTACCTCAGACCATGTCATTAGAAAGGATGAAGGGAGAGACACTGATTTATATTCTTTAAAACACTACGGTTCATTAAACAAAGACATTGAAGTATTTTGGCAACACTTCTAGCTAAGGAATCTGTTCTTGTTTAAAGAATTAAGAATGATACTGAAATAAGGGAAATGAAAAACATGTGCGTTATAGGAGAGAATTCATCTATGAGGTTGAGGAAGGACTGCAATTTGTTTGTCTCTTGGTTAGTAAGGCTGCTGCTGCTGCTATGTGACAACTGGCCTCGATATCAACTTGTATTGATGTGTTTTGTTCTCGGGTGTAATAAAAGAGCAGGTTAGCGAAACTCCACCTTAGACCAATATTATTAGTAGAGTAGTATTAGACTACTATGATTAAATATTTGTCATATTCAGTTTGTCTAATAGATTTATGTCCACAGTCGACACATTATACAATGAAGCAATATAACAATACAGCCAAACATATTTTCGTAGCAGGAATTATTTTGGTTTCTTCATAATCTTTAATATTTACAAAATACCTACGCTGATGAAATACCTAAGTATAATTCCGCAACGTGGGTTTAGTTCTCTACATCTTTAACTTGAGGTCAGTAGCATTATTAGTTGTTACGTACTGTTGAGGTCAGGAGGACATTAGAAACATTATAGAATAGCTCCAGGCATCGGGCCAACCATTTACTACTAAAACAAACGTAGGTATTTTGTGAAGACGTGCACCCATCGTTAGACCCGGTGAAATACTTTCGGTTTCGGGCAGATGGACTTTCTCTGACTATTTGCACACTTTGGAAATTAGCATAATCACTTTGTTCAAGTCCAAACAGATACGTGATAGTCATGGGACAAGCATGCGCACTAGAATGTGTATGGCAGCTATCTTTCGAGCTGCAATTTGTTTTCAAATCCACAGTAAGCCGTTGCAATTGAACAGACATCGCGCTTTTGTGACACGAAATTGAATAAATTGGTCATGCAATAAGGCAATGACACTGAAATACGTGCCTTAGTTTCTCTCCTTTGAATAGTTGCGAACAGTTCATGCTTTCCATGTTGTACAACTGATTGTGTGCACTTCGTAACGTGACACAACTTCATTCACATCGTGTTTACCTTGTAAACAAAAGTGTGGCGTTGTGGACGGAGATGAAAGTTTAAAACCTTGTTATAGATTTTATTTGGCAAGGCATTATTGAGTTACAAACTGTTGACAGAGGCAATATGATATATAGGGCCTAGTCAATAATCAACTCAATAAATACATTACCATACGCAACTTTCAATGGAGCTACTATATAATTACCAGCAACTAAACAACAGACAATTAAACAAAACATTCGCTCGATGAATAGATTTTTGTTAAGTATTTTGGAATACATTACATTGGTGTCATTTTTCAAATCTTTGTTTATTTTTAACGAACCGTCAATGTTAATGAGACACGTTAAAAAGTTACTGTTCTTGACATTTGACTAATATTCATTTTTAAAAAAATGCACGTATTAAACAACGTGTCTACTTATTTAATTTAATTTTTTGATATATTATATCTTAAGTTAATAATACTTATCAAGATTCAAGGTCAAACAATCATATGTATCTACATTCTTGATTTAGTTCCAGTTTGTGTCGCTCGTTTGTTAACCGTTATTGAGCTACTTGTGTACTAGCTTTGCGTATATTATTACTTGCGCTGGTAATTACGTTGACACGTTCGGACACTCGGGCTGAAGAAAGCGTTCCTAATGCTAGGCAAACCCATGAGTGGATGACAGGATAAGATATGCGGCTCGAACCAACGTCATTTGGCGCCATGAATGCTCAAACCATTGTTTCTATCATATGAGCGCAGATCAAATAAATTGCTTTGAGACAATGCCGTTTAAGGATGATAAGAGATAACTGTATCGAAAATTTCGTAAAGATTGTGTTTAGAAAATATATTTCATGTTGACAAAACGGTCAGGCCATGGAATATGTTGTTTTATTCGCTACGTTTCGGTTTTTAATCATACTTAATGTATGTTTTTGACAAAATCAATAACTATAATTAGTATTAATTTTAAAGACAACGTTCTTGCCCTTGTTCTATAAATTAGTATGCAATTTCGGGAAGTAATTCATCTTGAGACCGTTATTTATACTTTCCCTTGACTTTTTCTTCCTTCCTCAAAGTGGTTATCCTTAGGACGAAGACAATCTGCATTTGAACAGGTGCTCTATTTGCATCAAACTAAGGTTAAAAAAACATTTTTTTCATAATACACAGTGAATCGATGATTGAACGTGATTGGTCAATCACCGTCAATATTAGCTCCGTCACGTTAACATGAGAAGCAGACGTCCTTGCCCATTCTAGCTAGCTACGCCCACGAGTTAATTGCACGTCGTGAAAATAGAAAGTAAGGTCAGAAATCTCTGAATCTCTGGACAGGAAACTTATGTCACTTGAGCGACACATCGTATATCAGATATCAAATCCTTTTATTGCTAAAGTAATAAACCACTTTATGGGCATAATTAATAACATAAAAACGGCATTACAAGTGTAACAAATCATTGTTATGTGACGAAGTAATGCCTACTAGGTGTGGTTAAATCGCTCTACTGATCATTTCTTATTGTCTGTCAGAGAGTAAAACGAATTGTGGAAAAAGTCTTATTTAAAATGAGGCCAATGAAATATATATTCTGCGTTATAGACGGGATGATGCAAGGCAATATATTTTTAATCCGTTCATTCAATCATCAATGCAGATTGTCAGCTGTTGTGAGTGACGTAAGTTAAATGGATCACTTATTGCAGCTGGAAACTATACCTTATTTGGTAACTAGAGTAGGCCTGTGTACGTACAGTCAGTCGTACACACGACTCATTAACGTATCTCTGACTGGGACAGAAAGACGCGTTGACGTGTGTACTGAGAAAGTAAACCGACTTTCTCTTCTTGTCCAGAGATGTTAGAAGGGTTCCTAGAGGAAGAATGGGGCGTGCTAATAAAATAACATTGCATTCGAAGTGTCAAGAAGTGCCGCTAAATATACTGACTTCTTGGACACTTTACCACAAACGAGACTGTTCTTTCACGTAAATTGCAATAATAATGAGACCAAAAGTCGATATTTGATCGTTATTTTCATGTTTTGTCTCCAGTTAAAACATGCTTATAGCCAAGTGTTGGTGCTATTATCCCACCTACAAACCAAACACATAAATCATATGTAATTCAATTATTACATTAATTGTGCAGTCTATAAGTTATTTTGTACATTACCGGATAAACTTTTACAAACACGACCATTTGAAAATCAGTTTTTAATTGCATCGGATAAGCGTTAAATAAATAAATAATTTAAGTATACTAGGTAACATAATGTGTTTTAGACAATGCACTTTAGTAAAATGAAGTAATTAGCCAAGTTTAGATACATCATTGATTAATTTTGTAAAACCCTAGATATGTGTCACATCCTCTCACTCTCACCCATAAAGTAAGTTAAAAAAAAAATTGCTGCTGACTGCTGTGCTGGTGTCTTGGTGATAAGCTAGCGGGACACTCCGTTTTAGTAAGGAATTATTTTTGTACAGTTTTACATAATTGTTGTGTTCTTTTACGGTTGGATTCTGTCCACCTTTAATTTTCTTCTCAATCACTTGTTGCATGAACAGGTAGTGCTTTAAGTCTTTTCATTACTACTGCTTCGTTTGATTAAGTAAATAAATAAACCCGTATTGTCTACCAATTCAGTCACATTACTGATTCTCAGTTAGGTAACATTTTTAGCTATTAGAAGAAACAGCATTTTAAAAGTCGGGCTCTAATCTATCAAACTTCAAGCCTGAATAATATTTAGAAATTCATCATCTTCATAGGTTCTTCGTATTTAAAAGTATTAATTCAAGGCGAAATTGAAAATATGTAATAGAATAATGTATAGCATTGCGCCATTACTTCCCGCGTTTTCAAGCTCTTTGAATTTCGCGCGCTTAATTGTTCTACGGTGTTTCGAATGATACAATACTCGTCGGCTGAGTTATTCTTGCTCCGCTGCTAGACATGTCATTCAAGGTGACAGAGATGCCAACCTAGACAGCTACAAGAAGTATTTATATAGGAAATATAACTATTATCGAGTTTAGGTTGGCACTCTGGTCGAAATCTCTAATAGCTTATACTAAATGTCATGTAACCAAATGCATGCAATATTGAGTAATAATACGAAATCGATCTAGGCGTGTGTCTTAAGCAGTCCAGGTTTTTTCATATGAGCGACTTACTAACAAGACTTAATTTATATAACCATGACGAATGATTTCATCCATCCATCCATCTCACACCCTCTCGCCTTGTGTTGCGAACTTTCACTGCATGCCCGTACGCCGGGCAGAGGATCGCTCTCCTAAGCCGGTTATTTGCTAATACACTGATCTCTTAATTACAGCACGATTACTAAATGTTACGCGTCTAGATGCGATATGTTATCTTGTGAGAAAATATCGAACCCTAGTTTTATGCTTTGAACTATCCGCGGCGTGATTGCCAAACCAGAAAGCAGCACGAGAACGCTGCTCTAGTTAATAAAAAATCCTTTCATTTTCCATGGGAATATTTAGAATATATGTTTTCACACACAGAGATGATTTACGTATTCCAATGGAGTATTTGCTAGGCACTCTGTGGACGATGCCGTACTACAGCTCACTCTTGAACTTCCCTGCGTTTGGTTCGTGACCCTCAGGTCACACGTCAAGCTGGTGTTAATTGATTAATTGGTATTTTCGTTTAACGTGCGCTTAAAAAGAGTTCTCTTAAGATAAAAGAAATAGTTGATTAAGTTGTTAGTTTTATAAAATAAAAAGAAGTATGTTAAAATTTGAACCTGTCAGATTTACATATGGGAATAACTTAATTCAGCAATTATTTTCCTACTAGACACGTTTTGTTTTCGCCATAGGAGATTGATACAACATTCTCTGAATATTATACCCCACCCGGCCACGGTGGGTGCCTCAGAGCTGGCTACCACTGCACGCAAAGCTGTGGCAACCAAAATTGTTTTAATTTCAGTTTTATAATTTTAAGCTGATTATTTTCTTGTTTTCTACTTGTCGATTGATTTGTTTATGTATTACAAGAGAAACAAAACTCACACCTCCCCGCACCCTTGATTTCTTCTCCCACTTAGTATTACTGAGCGGTCACCATTCTTCGTTACTTCAGAATGGTGTCCGCAACCAAGTATTCTCAACATTGAAACACGTTGAACAAGGGTATGAAATTTGCAAATCTCTGAACCACATGCAGCAATAAAGTGTAAAATTGTTTAATGTTGATTGACGCGCTGCCTTACCGAGTTTACATGGAACTTATACTACTTTTACTAATATGTTAATAGGGACGTCGAGAAAACATTGCAGTGGTGTTCCTGCAATTATTGTGCAACAACGAAGCAAATTAATCCCAGAACGTGGCTACTTGTAGGAACTGACACAATCTTGTACACGAGGACTCTCCAAAACTGATTCACGCACTAGAAACTCCTGTTCACGTGTTTGGTCGTGACGCCTTTTGGTTTCAATTAACTTTCCTGGTGGTCTCCTTGTCTTGAGTTTATTTCCCATAAAAAGCGTCTAGAATGCATTCCAGATGAGACGTCTTCATTGAGAAACTAACATGTTAATAGGAGCTGTCTCCTTCCACGCAATCTTTCGTTATCCAATGCTAACCTAGATTTGATAATTATCTCGGCATTGACGATGTAACAGCATAATCAGGTTGACTGCGAAACTGCCTCGGGCTTGATTTCTTCTTCAGCTCGAGGTATGAAAGCTCGACGTTCGAGAAAGTCTGTGGTAATGCAGCCCCTATTTCGCAACTCAGTGACCTTCCTGTGCTAGTCCCCCATGTTGGCTTGGTGACGTCTTGACCCGGGGTTGTTCCCATTACTCGGCCTTGGGTCTCTGGCTTAGTTGCTCGCTTGATCTGATAGCGTCCAATGTCTCGTCGACTAGCTACTTTTCGAGTTCCGTTGACAACGTAATTTATTAATGCAGATGCTAATTAAAACCGATCACTGTGAAAGTAACTGCTTTTCACATGAGTAATACTCCAGATTGCATTCCTAAAGCAGAGGTCAGAGCAGTAATTTTATTTTAAGATGTAGACATAATAAAGTCAAGCAAAAACTTTATGAAATACGGGTATTTCAACTAATAACAGTAACGTGAATTTTCTAGTTAACGTCAAGAAAAAATTTTAGCGAGCGAAATCTACTGAATGTTTTTATAAAAAACGCCATTATGAATTGGTAGTGAATTCGCTTGAAATTAATTTCATATCTGCTGATGAATCGGATACAAATTCTAGGACGCGAAAAAGTGAGTGGGATTTATGGAATGTATTGATTTGTTGAATTGCGTAGTCTAACTTAACTAGCCATGTTACATAATTAATTTGAAATTGATTTTGAAATCCATTTAATCCTCGAAATGTGTCAATGTCATGGTTGTTGAGAAAATAAAAAAAGCACAACGTGAAATACTTAACGATCACACCATCTGACAGTGACACCCAATAAACTCGAATACTCGCTGTGCCACTGATTTTCAGTTCAAGATCCTTTAGCTCATTTAGCAAAAATTACATAATACGATTACCACAACAAATTGCGGCTTGATTCGCTTTAGTTGCTACTAAACCTTGTTGTAATAGTTGCTATTACACGTACCTACTAAAAGGTTGCCATCTGGGAGTTAACTTGGTATGGTGTGTCATATTTCATCCACCTGCTGTGCGTTCATCACTCATCTCAAGGACGTCGCATACATCAGACTCGTGTCGTATCATCTCTTCCGAAGTAGAACACTCCGCATTAGAAGAAATGCAATTAAATTTACATGAGTTAAAGAATCTATCTCGGGATGATGGGTGGATTCAAAAGTGTGCGAGCCAGCAATACGATATAGATAATATCGATATTAATTCACCTATACATCAGTCAACTTGGAGTCGTCCGGGTCCATTCCTGGACAGTACCACACAGCTCTATATTCACGTATGCATGCATGGATCGACACGTTGGCTGTATATGTTGTTCGTTGAAATGGTTTCTGTTGCATAATTTCTTCAGATTTACTTTTGCAACTGCACATAGTTTATCGTTATTAATTATACACCATATACTTGAATGATAATATCAAGTGGGTGTGTATAATTGTGTACTTGGGTCCACTGGAGATGACATTAGAACTAATGTGCCTTGCTGCTACTAGTGACGCACTTGGGATTTAATCCTAGGCTTGACAAAAAACGCAAACATTTGTCTCCACTCTCCAGTTTCAATACACCGATTTGTCTGGGTCTGCGGCGGTCCCATACTCTCAAAAGAAATATGTTTACAGAAATTACTTCTATAAGTTACTGGAAAACCACTTTAAAGAAATATTCTATTCAAGTAGGCCTTAATGTTGTAATTTTCACTAAGATATAACAATTAAATTATATAATTTAAAAAAATCGGAAAATTTTGGTTAGAACATGTTTTTTTTTTAAATTTGGTAGCGAAGCTCGACCTCTGTAAGTATCTCTTTGCTATTCGTTCGTCCATCCGTCCGCCCTTGCTGGTGTAATATGACGTACGATTTACATGCTTCTTCTTGTTGACATTTCCCTTTCAACAATGATAATATAGAAGATTTTGTGGTTTACTTTGAGGTGAATGGGGTGAAACTACCATTTTTTGAAGTTTCATTTCTCCGTACCCGGCACCTCCACCAAAGACCAATGTACAATACGACTTTATTTATGTTTTTGTGTTTTATAATGTGTTTACTTAGTAGCTTATCTCCCTGTTTTAGGTACGTGTGGTTCTTAAATTCTTACGATCTTCTGGGAGATTGGTCGGGCTTTAGTCCCTAAACCACCCATCGCCACTGGCTGGCTACTATATCTGTTCATGTCAATGTGACAGTTTTTTGTCTGTGTTAACGTTTGACTATGTATGAACTATTACATATTATATAGAGAGGGAAAAAGTTAGTGCGTATGCAACATATTATGTTAATTATTTTTAAAGAATTACTTCAATTAAATTTATAAAAGTATATACATTCCAGGAAAACATCGAAACGAGTTCCGTCGAAAACAAGCAAAGCAAAGCGCAACGATCTTATTTCGTGCGTGAAACATGTTTTGAATGATGTCCAACACTGGCAGTTACGTGATCACATCTTCACTAGTACGTGATGCGTGGGTGCACGGGGAGCTTGGAGAGGTGAGCCTTGACGCCACAGACCGTGACCCTAACGGCGCTTCTTGACGCCACTGCCATGCATTCAACTTTCTTAGCCATTGTCCGAGCGTCCTTCTATAACCATTAGAAACGTAAGGACGTGAAAAGGGTCATCCATCAATCATTAGATTCTAGCACAGATAATAATGATATTATGTTTAACTAAGCTCTTCGTATTAGTGTGTGGTTGTGGCATGAAAGTTAATACTCTCCGTTCACTCGAATACATCGCTGTAAAGTGCGCGCATTCCTGCATGGTTCATGGAAACAAAGACAAAGTGTTTTACGGAATCTTTGCCATTCTTTAATGAAGAATTGAAGAAAGTCTACAAAATGTTATGTTTGTAATTACATTTAAAAAAATAATAATAAGTGCATTTTGTAAAATATGGGATAAAGTTCACTAGTCTAAGAAAGCCTAAACTCCGTGTATAACATGTTGTTGGAGGTTACGAGAAAGGTCGGCGCGAAAAACAAACCAATTCAGCTTACATTAATTAATTTATTATTATAGGCGAAATATGCTAATAATCCGCAAATGACGTGGTATTTAGTAATCCCAATATTCACAACAATCTTTTAGAGCATACACAAGCATGGATTGATTAAATCAAGCATATGACAGTTACACACACATGTATTCGTATGATGCGAATTTTTGTAAAGTTTGCCTTGTCTGGAAATCGAACCCAGAATCTCCAGCAGAAATAACGAACTTAGCAATTAAACTTATTAAGAGCCATTGTGACAAACCAGTAATAAATTACTTATGAGTTTTATGAAATGAGAACATTGATATGTCCAAATGCAATAGGTTTACATGACAAACCGACGAAACCTTAAAATAAGTTCGCATACTATATCGTACTTTCGAGATTTGATCATACCACTATACTGATTTTATCATGAAGAAAATAACATTTTGTAATACTCAATAAGCATTTTTCAATAATAAATAATAAATTTCTAAATCAATGTTTCCCTTGTTCGCAAAGTTGGTTGTTCGTCTGTCGGTTACGGATGTTTACTCACTTTCACTCTACTCAAGAGCTGACAAGTGAATCCTTATCCTTTCAACATCGAAAATAGAGAGGAAGGTTGGCTAGTTGACAATAACACACACTATAGAATTATTCCTACACCCATACCCCGATGTTGTAATGTGTGGTGGTAATTATCTTAAGCCTGGCCCCTATACTTAAGTTGTGTGTACACTCCGGAGTGTTTCAAACTTTCTGCACTCGCACTTACATAGCATGATTGAAGATGCTTCCGCCTCAAAGTGACATCACCTCAACTTAAATGATGAAAAACAAAATTATAGACGATGCCGCATGTTATATAAGAGTTGAGACCGTGGTTTTGACAATAATTGCATCATACACTAGAACACTAGAAATAAGTGCGTGCGGTTTTCAAAGTAAACGAGGTTCAGTTCTTTTACTTTTACGGAAACTGAAAGGTGGGGAATAGAGAATCTGTGATATCCCGAGTGCCGATAATACTTCGATATAAATGTTGCATTAGTTTATTTTAGACGTGTATAATGTTCAAATGCAAAGGAATGCCACAATATCTATATAGCACAGACTATAACTCCACATTAAACTGCAATGCAAGTCAAAGAGAAACATATTTGAAGGGTGTATCTCCAAATAAACGTGTTTTACTGTGAGTCCTCTTGCAATGTACATAATAATGTATTTTTAACACACCCGACAAGTAAACTGATGGAATGTGGATATCAATCTCATATGTCCTATCAAATTTGCACAAGTAGACGCACTAGTTGTATTAGGTCTATTCGACAAAAGTAAAGCAAGCCAACTGCCAAGTGCCACTCGTTACACAGTTGGACAAGCACCGTATTACGGAGTCCATGTTTATATGCCAGTGAAAATCACCAATCGACATTTTATTTGGGTTTGCTAGAAAATCTACAAATCTACAATAATTTTAAAATTATAAGAGACATTGCATCATGTCATTAGGTTGTGTAAGCAAGCACACTATTAGTAACAGTGACAGAGCGCGTCTCTGCATTAAAGAACTCATAACTATACATTATATTTTTATCACCTGAAGTAAAAATCAATCAAATTGTACTTGAAAGTGAAAATGTATGCAAGTATTTTTAGTTTAAACGTGTACCACTAATTTCATTTGCAACACTTGTGATATACGTGCATCGCATTGTAGATATGTGTTTTGTTTTATTTACTTTCCAAACGTGTCCTTTAGATTAGAAAGTGTTGCAAGCTAACTGAAGACTATTGATGGAAGACAACTATTATATTTAACTTGGACGTTTATGTGAAAACTTTATTTAAAATTCCCGACAGTTGAAGAAGATTTATTGAAAAGCTTTCAAATGTACACATTGTGTATGAAAGTGTGGTTCGTTTAGCATACACATATCTAAATGCTGTGCATGACGAAATATTGTCAACATAATAACATATCGTGCTCTTCTATTATCATGAGCGAACTATTAAGTAGGCGTGTGGTTGCGTGTGTGTTAATACGTCACTGTCGGCGTCAAACCGTCCGTCTTCTGAAAGGTTCCACTACTCATGTGTTCTCGTTCGGGATGCAATATTACGACATATACGTGTGATCCTTTCACTAAAATGAGAATCCCAGCAATCGATTCTTCTCATTATCATTTTTAGTGAAATCGTTCTAATTCTTCCATATGCTAGAGAATATCTGGTGGCATTACATTAAGATGAACAATCTGGTTTGAAAGATGGTTATCTGGCACGTTGTTTTATTCCGAAAGCCAGACTAGAATGCATTTGGTTTGTTAATCTCGAGTCGACACCGTGGCTATATAGCTCACGAGCACACTCTACATTACAGAGGTAGTTTAATAGCGAATTAACAATTAACCTTTAGAAATTAGGTGAATGCCTTGGCGTTTTCACTCAGGAGTTAATTGACTCTGAATTGGCTAATTATAAGTGACCATGTCTGATGTCGTGTAGTGAGGTATGAGATGAGGTTTTATTTTGGTCTCACTAATCATTTTCAATCAATTGTGTATTATCCTTGCCCTACAATTTATTGTATACAAATGTTGAAGGCTCACATCTGTTCACCGATCCTTCATTGTTTTAATGTTTGGTGTTTGTAATTTTGTTTCTTTTCATACATCTGTTAAGATATGAAGAATTAATGTAACGTTAAGTTTTAAGAATCCAATATCAACATTTACCTTATGAGTGAATAATAACTTGGACATATTATACTCAGTCCATGGTTAAGCGGTGGCGGGAATCACATTCGACACATTTCAATTTAGAATTTCGTATACTTGATCATTCTAAAAGACATCTCTGTCAGTGAAATACTAGTGCCGTAGTAGATTAGTCACTCAACGGTAGTAGACTTTATGTATTTACCAAGAATATGGTCGTGACAAAGTTAGTACCAAGCTAATTTAGTGCTGTTCTATGTCGTCTCGAGCATTTTAGTGCTGACCTGGGCTATTACCGAACGCACTTGCACTGACCTAGGCTATTTCAGGACATTTGCGTTGTAATATAAAGGATTTTCACACCCGATACCATGATTGAACATAGCCTATCTGAGCATTACCGTGTGCTGACTCTATATCTGTGATTGAACATAGCCTATCTGAGCATTACCGTGTGCTGATTTCGGCATTCCTCGTGCCAAACGCCACCTCTGAAATACATGTATTGGTGTGTTACATATTACATGACATTGAGACACGTATTAGCGAAACAAGTTCCGCTCCCACAGTGTCAAGGTATATCGACTTGAGAGTGGAACCTTGGACCGGACCGGCACACATTTCGCCGGCAGCTCTGCGCCCGGGTTCCGACTACCCGGCCAACGCCTGCACTACGCAGTACGCAAAGCCATAAGAAGCGGCTAGCTAACAGGCAATTGTGTATAAGAAATAAGAAAAATTAGCTAAATATCAATTTTAATACTGGCTTGAGATGTCTTGAACTAAAAAAATCACAATAATGCAACTCGTAAATCGCGAGTGTGGCTGGCTTTTCACCGATTATATTTTAAGTGGTTCGATTAGAAAATGTTAAAATAAAAAAGTGAAATTAAATTTATTTGCTTGTAGATAATCACAATTTTACCGAAATCTAGAAATGCGTGCTATTTTTTTTTGTTAATTTCGAAATTTGCTTGCATGTTCCAAAATATATATACAAGTTATAAATAATTTGGATTGAAAAAGAAACATAAATTTCATACGTTCTTTGCCTAAAAATAACGTTTAGTGCAAAGTAAATTAAAACTTTAAAATATTTATTGATACGCGTTTAAAAATACCGGTAGAATAACAAAGAAGCAAGTCATTTTATGTAATTTAAATAATTTATATTCTTGAAATATGTTTGCTGTTGATGGTCGTATTAGCACCCGTTTAATCGTTTTTATATAATATATTTTTAAAAATGCAGATTATAAGCTCAGATATGCTACATCTACATCATAATAATTAGTTACACGTGCATTTAACGACATTTCATAGTTTCAATTGGCGAAATGTGTTTTAAAATCCAGTCTATAGTCCGGGTCCTCTGCCACCATTAATTAATTGCATTCGCTTAGCTCTGTTAAAGATGGAGGACACACACACGCGTCTAAAGGAGACTAATAATTAACACACAACTCTTTGACAAAACCGACGATGCGGATAATATATGTTAATGTACAAACCTAGGTATCATTTGAGTATCTTTGTGATAATTTCCTCTGGTAATGTTTTGTTCACACGTGTACACTGTAGGCTCACGTCACTGCACTAAACATGGAGCACGTGTCGCGATATCCACTGCACACAACCTAGCGGTATTCCGGCTCTGGAGCAGTGGGCTAGCTAACAGCTGACAGACCACAGCACCGTGCTTAGCAAACTGAGACTGACTCTATAGTCTTACTGTTACTTCAGTACCTCTTACGGAGGGATGTGCTGGTGAAGGAGGAGGAGGGGGGAGGGGACATGCAAAATACGACACGTTCAACATTGGATACAGAAGCCCAAGTCCTATACCCCTGCCAATGCAGCTTTCATTTCACAACTTGCATGCTCTCTAACCTGGATTTCCAAACAAGTCCCTATGCTCTGTCTGCTGTTAGTGACTCGATTGAGTTACGCGGGTATGCTATTATGCCTAACCCGGAATGTGCGGCGTGTTGCAATACGACACAACAGCATTGTCATCTGTTAAGACGCCGCCACCTTCATTGTAATCTGCATGCTCTGTTACTCGCATTTTACGAAATTTTGTTCACACCCCACTATGACTCGGGAGATCACTTATGTTTGAGGTACGTGAAAATAGCGTTTTGTGAATAGATGTCACAAAGCGCTATTTTTTTCACTTGAAAATAATGTTTTCCAGTCCTATTTTATTTTATTTTCCATAGTATCTACAATTTGTTTGTACACATTTTTATTCACTTGATATTAATTCAACCTTGATGACCAAATTTCAAATAAAAAATATTAAAAAAAATTATACACCAGTTTTTGAAGGTGGTCAAAAATAGATGCTACAAAACGCTATAAAATGACACTTGGAAATGCTATATACACGTACAGCTCGACTTGTTCCTTTCAATAGAAACACAGCAAATATTATACATATTTATTGTATATACGATACTTATACTTTAAAGACTTAAATAAAAGGGCCACCCTTTTCGACTAATTAATTTTAAATACCCCTTCCCCTCGCCGCTCCCCTTTACCCGACACGTATAATCATTTATTATTCCCTTTCATGCGCACATAGCTGAATAAAGGGGGGGAAACAGTTATAATTAAAAATCTAATTTTTGCGGCACAAAAATTGCCAAACTAATCTAAAAAAATTGTAGTTTGCA
The DNA here is from genome assembly GCA_024449915.1 of Sweltsa coloradensis. Taxonomy (NCBI): domain Eukaryota; kingdom Metazoa; phylum Arthropoda; class Insecta; order Plecoptera; family Chloroperlidae; genus Sweltsa; species Sweltsa coloradensis. Next base: position 215,164 of record JAMZAV010000993.1, read on the forward strand.
ATTATTCATATGCATACAATTTTCAAAAAACTTAAATCCATTTTTAAGATAATTTTCACATACAAAAATTAATCACATTCAAAGCTGTTCTCAGTTTTTACATTTATTTTAATCCAGTTTAATTTCAATACAAATTCCATAAGATGACCATTCTTGTAGGCCAATAAAAATATACGTATTATTTGTACAAAATGTGTAAATAATTATATAATGCTGTAAAATAAGTAAATGTTAGCATCCTGGTATCTAGGTCTTAGAGAGCTTTTGCTCATTTACGCCAGACAGTCCCAGTGACCCCAAGAAAATGTCCAACAAATCTCCCAGTTCGGAACGAGAAAAACAAAACGAGAACCGACACGTGCAAGTTTCGCCCATCGTTACACAGACATTAGCTAGCTACTGTCACTGTGACATTGAAAACCTGGCGTAACAACTTGTAAATACGAGTTTTTAGGAGGAATATGCTTATATGACCACTAACAAGCCCTCACAGTTGGGATACCTGTTCACCATCATTAGACAAAATAAAGTCGCTAAGATAAACCGACCGGTAGCCAACCAGAAACACAATTCGGCGATGCATATTTCAACAACCTACACGACTTGTGGGGCAGATCGAGCGTTGTCATCACCTACTGCAGCTCTAAGGGTGAACCTCCCTCATAATATTAGTAGCTACACACTCATCAAACTTACATTTTTTATACTAGGAGTGCGACTAACACCCTTTCGGTGGTATACTTGATTCATATTCAATTAGCTCGCATTCAATCGTGAACTAAAGTTAAGATAGCTGCAGCTGAAGATATAGTTCTGTTTAAAAAAAATGTAAAGTCAAAGTAACAGTTTTATTACATATCTCAATTCCTAAGGATAAGAGTGTTCAGCAAGAGAAGTGACTACAAGATCCTCTTCAAACTCGCGCGCTGTATTAACGTGGAGAGTTCAACGCTGGTATGGGCAGGAAACTAATTAGCAATTCGTACTGCCATTTTACTTTCCACTCGAAAAACTCAACAAACCTTTCAACAGGTCAGTGAACGAATGTACACATAATTATAATTTAAATATTTAATGTGGCTATACCTATATAATTATTATTCTGCGTTGTTTGTACATAGCTCTTTAGGCAGAAGTCCAATGCAGGGTAAATAAATACTAGTTTATGCATTTTTAGACGGCAATTTAGAGGACCTGAGTCAAGAATAATATGCTACGTGATTGTTAATAATCTTATAAAACCTTCGTATCGGTATTGTCAGTGCTGGGAATCGAACTCACAACTCTCGAATTCGAGGAATTTGTACGTTATTGTTCAGGATTATATTAGTTGTTATTGGCATAATTCAACAAATTGCATACAAATTTACAACGAATCTTTGTATTGTTCTATCATATAGTTTGTCGCTATCCGTTTGACAACTATACCCCTTGTATGCATAGATAGACAGAGCACGTATGAAACTGGCACTGCTGTTAATTAACAAGGTGGTGTCGGAATGTAAGTGGTATTCGCTGAAAACAGTTATTGGAAGAGTTGCAAATTAAATATGGGCGGATCATTCGCCAATGAAGTCCAAGTATCGTATTAAGTTTGACTTTAAGTATCTAATTTTTTTTCGTGGGAAGCCTGCCCATGGTGCAATTCATGGCCCTCTTCAGGTGTCTAACTATAGGTGTGTGGCGGATAGGACAATTGTGAAGGGATGTCCGAGGGCTTTTTAAGTGTACTCAATCCCTTGCATTCGCATCAACGACTGAGGAAAACCTCGGAAAAAACCTTCAGTCAGAATTGCCGGTCTCGACGGCATTTGAACCCGAGACCTTCCGAAACAGAGTCGCGCGCTTAATGCTCGAGGCAACAATTTTAATTTCAATATCAATTCTCCGTATGTTTGTTCTGGAAAGAATGAAAACAATTTTATAAAAAATCTCGTGGTTTACCTTTGGAAAGAAAATGACTGGAATTTGACTTTGTTTGTCGTAAGCATAATATGGGAGTATGAAGTACGATCGGTTGAAAACTGCATTTCTAAGAAAATAGTAAGATGGAAGGGGACGAAAATGAAAGGGTGATGGCTATGAAGAAGAGCCGGGTGTAATTGCTATGGTGGCCATAATGCGAGGAAAATATAATTCGATGGCGCGGCAGAAGAAAATGATGAGATAACATTGCGAGAATGAATCAGTGGTAAAAGAAAGATAGCGTGATAGTTACAAAGAAGGATGTGAAGCGTGATAGGATGGCGTGGTAGTTGTAAGAAACAATCGCAAGGGCGTGAGGCGAGGGATACAATGGCGTGGTAATCACAGTAGAGAGGGTAAACGATCACGTGATGTTGGACGGTATTTCATTTCCGATGTCGATCAAGGTAGAGTCGTGAATTAGGTTGTCTCTCACTTTCAGATTGATTGATGATCATTTGGCATAATGCTAAGTGTTCACGCCGTGCGGAAATTAAATACGATCTGCACGATGATTAATGACGAACTATGAAAATACAATCCATGTGCACATTTCTTGACAACAAATGTTCCTGGTCTCGTTGTTGGCACTCTGCTAAGTGTTGATACGTTGTTGTCATTCAACTGAACAAGTTTGTCTATAAATCATCATTATTGATAATCTTACTATCCATTATTTTAAATTCACAAATAAACACGATTATCGAGCCTTATCGATCAGTATTGCCGGATGAGTTATGTTACATATTATACTTATATTTGGGCAATATCGGCTGAAATCGCGATTTTTGTTAGATGTAAGCTTACTGTTAATTTGTATCACAGTCATTAGTAACAGTTATTTCTTTCTTATGACGTTTTAAATACTAGGCGAGAATAGCTTATTTTGGCTTATCTCCATGCATTACTTCATTTTTTTAAATCGTAGAAGAGCGATTTTCTTGAGAAATATTTCTTCGATTGTATCCAATACGTGGTACGGTATGTCTAAGACCAGAGATTTCGAAAGTTCCCTTAAGTATTCATGACTTTTACAGAAATAGAGCCAAATTTCCGGTAAAGAGAGAACAATCAGACAAAAAATCGTTCGTAACATCGAAAAAAAGTCTTCAAAGTACTATTTTTACTAGAAATATTTCACCGGTAATACAAAAAAACTAGGGAGTTTTAATCTTGGAGATTTCGGGGTTTTTGTAAATGATATAAATTGAAGTAACCAATTGTCTGGTAGAGAGTAAACAAACCTATATAAAACATGGTTTAAAAAACCACCAGAGCTTTTTTTCTCAGGGTGGACTAGTCAAATAGAACTTTTCTCGACGTTAATAATTAATATCCATCAATTAATAAAATAATGTGCATACTCTTGGTGTTCTTAATGTGTTCAAATAAGTTTATATTGAAAATAATAAATAGCCTAATTTGGAAGAACTTATGACTCTTAATTCAGGTTACGAACTATGGTTATAGCTTTGGCTATTGTGTAGTGAGCTAGGAGGTAAGGAATCTTCTAGGGATCCATGTGCTTGCTAGCTATACCTTTATCGGTCAGCAAAGGGCAATTACGAAAGTCCTCGATATCCAAATTAATAATTATATATCCAACTTAAGTTCATTGATTTCAGGGACCATACATAACTTAAAATTAAAACAATACAGAGAAAATAATTCATTTAAAATAAATGTTTGTGTCAGTTTAACATATTATATGGATCACTTACGTTGTTCGTTGTTATCGTCCTCTGGATTTATATAATTTAGTTTATTATAGCTCGTTTGCCGGACCGGTATGTTTAACTTGCATTACCATGTTACGTAATAGTACTCCAAATACTTGCGTGTTACATTCACGTCACGGGTGGTTACCTACAGCAATCTGTTTGGTCCCTGTAACCACCGTCGTAGGTATAGTATTACGAGGCCATACTCCATTATAGATTATTGCTATTAATAATAATACCAAATTATTATTATCATCTCGGGTATACCTACAAACAGTCGAGACGATTTTTTGTACCTATTTTGTTAGCAATCCATCCGTATCCTTTCCTAAGTGGGTAAGTGTAATCTCTGCCACTTATGTTGACAGAATGCTGCACGCACATTACATGCGTCGAGTACAACCATCAGATGCGCGTCTGACCTGAAGGATGTCATTAACAGTAGGCCTACCCGTTTCCTTAGATGATTCACCGGTGTTTACGTAACGTATAACAGGTCTTAACTTTATATTGGGAAACTGTTAGCAACGTCATTTACTATTTTAAAGAATGTCGATAGTTTCACAAACTCAAGACATGCATCAATCGAGAAATATAGAGTGATCTTGTCCCAGAAATAATTGCCACTATTTCGTAACCTCGCTGTGACAGATGTAGAACTCGTTGACGCGTGTCTTGAGAAATGAATTATGACCGTGTCAATTACATATTCTTAACAGCACGCTGACAGCCAGGGGACATTCTTAAAAGGCAAACGCCGAGAGTGAAATAGTCGAGTGTTGTTATGAATGTTTAATTACGTTTGAAAGAGTATTTTTAAATTACTTTCATAAGAAATGTTTCGCAAAATATGAACATGTTTATTTACGTTCTTCCAGCAATTAATTTATTAAAGTTATGATATTTTCTTAGCGGGGGTTCTCGGGCAATAACATACATAACGTGTGTGCGCCGCGCGCGTTCGTTTGCTCAGTCACGTGTACGCGCCGCATATTATTGTGTCGTAACGTAGCTCAATTTCCTTGCAAGTAGACGATATACAGTAAAATTAATTACATCGTTTAAACTTTAAAACACGTGAGCAGAATTTGTTTATTTCAATTAACATTATAATGACGGCGTCTAATGAAACCCGCCTGGGTTTAACCTGTTCTCGTGTAATGCGAGTGGAGTCGAATCTACACGAAGAAAAGTTCGTTCCAGAAAATGGCTAAATGCATATTAAGTGACAGAAATGGCCTAGGTGTATTCGCCCGAAGCAAATCCTGCGGTGACGTTGAAACATTTTGGCGCACCTGCACGTATAGCAAGGGTTTTGGGTTCATATGTAAGTCGGTCAGACACAAGCACATTTATTATCATATCAATATATCAACACTTTAAGTGCGAAATGTGATACTAATTATTATCTTTGCATTCCTAAATCTTAAGTAAAATAACAACTGGTATTTAATGCCAACTAGTTCTCGAGAGCGTAGCTCTGATAATGTTACCTCGGCCAAGAGTGTCCAAAAATATTTTCTTATGTTCCACTAATTGAAATTCGACAAAATAAATTAAAATACTGACTTCGTATCCTGGTTGAATGGTTGCAATACCTTAATGTGTTAACCAACTATGACCTACACGGTAGAAGCGGTAGAGCAAAATGTTATGTAAAAATACATTGTTACGGTGACTTATTCAAAAACGTTTATCACCAAAAGTATTTAAAATATATTCCACAGAATATCTATTTTGAATTGAGAACAGCATTTACACCATGTTATGCAAATCTCATACGCCTTTCCAAGAACCGGAAAAGTCCTTTCAAACCTCCGCTCATAAAATATTCGAAAATCAAATGTATATCTATTTATAATGATGTTATGTATCCATTAATTTGTTTATGTATTTTTTTTTCAAATGAATACATTTCAGATTCATACAAAACACAGTATACTATAACAGTTTTAATTTAAGCCTATTACTGACGAATGTCAGTAACGAATTTATTTTTAACCTATACAAATTTACAAAATAATTGGATTTTATAATAAGTTAATTTATTCCAAAGAAAAAGTAATATTGCAATGTTCCCAAATTAAAGGAATCATTTTCTCTTCGCGACAATGTCCAAATAGGCTTTGGAATAGCCTTGCACACCGAGTCCATCGCAGTGATACACTTTATCACCTCAATTAACCTCTCCTCGTTAGGTTGGCAGATTACCAGCAGTTGTGGAGAAACATCTATGAGTCCACGCTACCGAAGATAATGGGGCTATTGAACGCGTTCTTATAACATATGCATCGTATGTCTTCAAGATCGCAGCTTCCCAGTTCACTGAATTGTGAATGATGTGTACAATCATGTTGTGATGCGAAGGCGAGCAAGGTCTGCGTGATCGACTTACGACCTACGAGGCTACGAGATGGTCTGGAGGACATAGCTGATGACGCGTCGACCGTTGACTGACGATCAGACGGCGTTCTGTAAAGGAAACAAAATGCATACCCTATAAAGAAATCGAACTCATTTCCATTCGGGTCGTATCTGCATCTCAACTGCATAATTAACCTGACAAATATTTTTAAAAAAAACGTATTTAGAGTCACAAAACTCATTTTCAGTGGGGGACATAATATTTAAAGCATACCAAACAAACCCTGTTGGCGGCGACATAGGTCGAAGGAGCTGAACAATGGATTCCACTCACGGGCAGCGCCAGAATCAACAAGGCTAATTCGGAACAACATTTTAAAATTATTATGTCCCCGTTGAAGGTGCGGATGTTGTGAATTTTTAGCATATGCATTTACAACAATACTGCACAAGCACCGTCATATTATTATAATCACATTAGCACAGTTTACAGGCAGATGATTCATAACTTTTTCACTAAGTAATGTCGTAGACATGGTTAAAGTTGCAGACTTGCAGAGATCACGATCATATTCATATTACTGAACCTGTACCACTAAGTGGAGGAAGGAGATTACATAAACTCATAGTCTTTCCACTAAGATACAATTGTGGAATCGTAGAATGATAAACGTGATGCAGAACTTGCACATGATGTATCTGAGCTGATCATATACGAAGACAGTGATACGCTGATACTACACGTGTATGAGAAAACTAATCAATTTACAAATGAACCTAAATCGCGCATCTAAGAATGACTACTGGTACTTCTAGTTGCAGTATGCGTCCACGGAGAGATCAATGCGCGGGATGTAAGAAGCACCATATACTTTCATTTGGATGCTGCACATCGTGGCAGCTTGCAATGTGGCGTAAGTAGAAGAAGTATAAGCATATCGCCGAATAACTAACACAATTTGTATTAACTTACCGTTTTTGGCGAGACTTCCAACTAGAAGTAGCATACCCCCGACTAACCATATAGACACTATACGAATAGACAGACTGTAAACAAGTGAGGAGGAAGAGGATAACGTAAGTTTTATACGCAAGACACATTACAAACCTATTGTTCTTGGTGAGACTTCTAGCTCTGCTAGAGGGAAGTATATTCAACCCACGCCGATCTCAGCATATAGCCGTGCAGGAGACACAGTACAGCATGCAGCAGTCACCTACGCATGAGCCAAGGGACCTTGCCGTTATTGGCGGGACTTCTGGAAGGAAACACATCCGACGCCAGAGGTGCCGAGAACCACACACACGCTACCAACTTTAAACAACACACATGTTTTTTATGTCGATGCCTTTCCAATAGCCTTGGAAGTTCCACACTCTCCAATAGAAGTATCCAAGCGAGGGTTCCTACACTAATAAAAAGCACACTGCGCCGAAGTCGTCTAGAATATTACCTTCCCGATAGCTATAACAGTATCTCTTGACGACTTTAACCTTGGAAAATAATGCCGTTGTTTAAGCAATTCATTCTCAATATCAATGTCGTGCACATTTCCTACGTTGATTACCCACTTATAAAGAATGTGGAGTTGGGTGGAGTAGATTTGGACCAACCGTTGAGATTCTATTTTAAATAAATTCGCTACCTTATATTATTATTTTAGCAGAAGCTTATTTTTATAACTACTAATGTACCGAATTCTTTTGCAAGACGATATTATTTATATTTAATATCTTCCCAAAAACAAGACACGAACCTGCCAAGGTTTGATTGTAATTACCTACTTAATTCGCTCAACAAGGTTATACTTCGATGTAGGTATTCATGCAGAAACAAGGTAACAAAACTTCATGCCAATCGTTGGATTCGAACCAACGCCCTATCGTAGACGTTTTTGAATGTTTGTGATCTTTACATCTTTTTTCACAATGACATTTTTGTATTAATCCCCTTGGCATTGTAAATTGTAATACTCAATTGATTCTTAATCTCCATGCAATATTAAGTGACCATCATTGCGCCTGTATTTGATGTATCCACACTGTACCCGAATATTCAGGCATTAAATTCAGAATGACTCTTGAAAGAATAACTATAGGGACTATTTATGTCCCTCCAGAAGTGTGTAACGAGGAATTTTGAAGTAAGGGTAGTTTTGAATGACATGTCTGAAGGCTGTTCAAGAATAAATTATTCCCTTGAATTCGAAAACCCTGGTAAAAATATCAGTAGGTGCGATGGCGGGTTTAGACCGAGAATCCTACGTATCAGACTTACGTATGTCAATATACTTACATGGAAAAATCACTTTTGATAATGCGTTA